>JAIUZE010002526.1:0-107144 GCA_022085475.1 Heliosperma pusillum | reverse complement strand
TATATATATATATATATATATATATATATATATATATATATATATATATAGATTTAGGATCCGGTGCAAACGACCACTCGGTGGAAAAAGTGGAAACGAACTAGTTGTGCATAAATAAAGGACCAAATTGACTCACGCGTGTAATGCCTCAATTACAAAACCCAATGTACCATTTTTTCTCCCTGATGATGACCATAATAACATTTCACTCATGAATCACCAACACCATCATTATCAGACATCCCCACAAGCCCATACCCTTACGCCGCCGCATCTAGATGTTGCCAACATCCAGGCTACTTTAAGCACACTCCGGTCAACGGTGCTATATTGATGGCAAACCACAAGCTACATTGAGCTCTCTCCGTCATTGACGTCGGTGCTTTCTCTTTATCATCTCCATTATTCTCCTCTGTTTCTCTAACATCACCGGAGCTCCGACCGTCGCTCCCATCGCGGTTCCTTCAAGCTATTCGTAACCTCTACTTGAGCCGTTGATATGGCCCTTTATGAGATTATATGATGCTAGGCTGATGGAATCGAATGGGAAATCTTTGGTAGAATGGGTAAATGGCAGATGGCAAGTCGCCGGCGACGACAACCTCATTTCATCCACTTCATTGGTTTCCTGCCGATTCAATGTATCTACACTAGTTTTTGATGTACCTAACCACTAATTTTATGTATCTTAACAAAGATACAAGAAATTAATTACTAGGTACATTAATATTTGTTCGAGATACATCAAATTAGACACCAGGTACATTAATTTCGTGTATGCGTGATAGAGGATGTTGGCCTGGTATACTGGGGTTATCTTAATAGAGGATTTAGATATTAAATTAAACCCCATCACTTTTTGCAACGAGAATGCTTGATGGTGTTTGCCGCCCTTGCTGGTTATCGCCGTCACCGACGACGGCATCAGGTGAGTGGTGATGGGGGAGAGATTAAGGGTGGTTTGGGTTATCTACACTAGTGGTGGTCGTGCTATTTGTCGGCGGTTGGTAGTGGTGGACCTGGTCAGAATGTCTTCATGGTGGTGATTGCCGATGACTGATGATGGTGGTAGTGGATGAAGATGAGGACGATTTGGGTTTAGTGTATCAGTGTTGGTTTCTTTTATGGGTTGAAGATGTAGTGTCAATGTTACTGTCATACTTTGTCGTAACTAGTAGGAGTAATATGTTGGCAGCGAGCTTTTTAAATATATAATGGATTTGTAGTACGTTTTCACTTTTTCCACCGAGTGTTCGTTTGCACTGGATCTTGACTCTGTATGTACATATATATATATGTATGTACATATATATATATATATATATATATATATATATATATATATATATATATATATATATATATAGAGAGAGAGAGAGAGAGGCAAGATCCAATGAGTCCACCTAAATATTTGAGTCCGTGAGTCCAGCTATACAATATCACAGAATATACAAAACAATATCACTGGTTATACTAAACAATATCACGAAAAAAAACAGCACAAAAGGGTTAAAAATATTTTATGTCATACTACTCGCCGTTGACGACCACTACCCACCCACCGACACCGATGACAATCCAAGCATATAGATGACACAAACAAACATTTATCCACCATTGCCATCACCCATTATTTATCCAATGTTTTATTTCCAATCTCCATATTCCTCTACCCATATACATTACCCCTACTCGGAGCTCACACCACCACCCATCACAATAAAAAATTTAAATTTTATTACTAAATTAGGGGTCTCGTCGTTGGTTATGAAGAAGAATGCCGGAGGCAAAGATTCTAAGTAGAGAAGAATTAGGATAAAAGAAGCTATATACAATAAACTCCGGTGAAACGCCGATAATAATGACTTTCCGGCATGCAAGGGCGAGAGAATGATGGTGTTTGTTGGAGCTTCGATACCGGAATCAATTGGTGTGAAAAAAGTATGCGAAAAAAAAGTTAGTAATAGTGGGCGAAATTTATGTTCAATGGTGTGATATTGTATAGTATAACCCGTGATACTGTTTAGTATAACTTGTGATATTGTATCATGGACTCACGGACTCAAAAAGATAGGGTGGACTCACATGATCCTATATATATATATATATATATATATATATATATATATATATATATATATATATATATATATATATATATATATTGATATTGATGATTATCTCATATATAATTCTAGTAAAGATATGTCGATATCTCGACAACTCAACAATTGTTGTTCTAATTAAAAATTTTCTTTCATTTAATACTCGTTTAGCCTGTCACTACTCAGCCTAGTTTGTTCCCGAGATTTGTTCAAGAGATTAAGGTAGTGTAATATGATACTTTTAATTAATGCCTGAAAAAAAATTCAAGGAATCAAAGTAACGAATTTATCATCGGAATTGTGATAGATCCACAATCAACAACAACAATAATATATTTATATTTAACTAATAAAGAATAATTAAAAATAACTCAGGCAAGCTTATTAAACTTGCAAACAAAATATTGCATCGCTGGAATGTTGATGTCTTGTGCCTAATTTCTTATAGTGTTCTCAAATATTGTATATTCAGAAACTAAACAGATATAAATAAATAATAACAATTTCAATGTAATTGTTCGTTAATAGTCATGTTGATGAAGACAATATAGAGGAGAAGATAATCAAAGAAATCAGGCATAAATGGGAAGGTAGAATGAAAGTGGCTTATAAGGGAGAAAAAGGATTATACATCGGATGTAATACCTCACACTCTTACTAGTTTTTGAGTTTATTTGTATTTTTTCCGAGTATTTAAAATTTACAAGTAATATAATAATTTTTGTATGACAAAACTCAAAATTAATTGTATTTTTAGGTATAGTTTTTTAGCAATGTTGATATTTTTTTAGCTTAATGTTTAAATGATTGAGCTCAAAAACTTTATAGTAAAATTTATATTCTGTAAAATAAAACTCAAAAAGTTGTTAATAAAACTCAAAAAGTACATTATCAGATGTACTACCTCTAATGTACAATCCATGAACTGCTTATAAGGAGCGTATTTATATCAAGTTATCAATTTTGATGATAAACTTTGTTTACAGTCAGATTTATGGTACAATTTGAACTCTCAATTAAAAGAAGTTTGCAATGTAGTGATGTACTCGCACAAATACGTTACTGTACTATAAAAATTCAATCTTTATATAATATAATATATTTTATTTTATTTAATATTTGATTAGCCTAATAAAATTATGTGTAAGGTAGTTTTATCAATAAAAAATAAAATGGTGTTTTGAAATAGTTGGAGACTCTCTCGTTGCCTGAAAAAAGCCTCTTTTATATATATATATTGATTTGAGTTTAGTAAATATCATAATGTAATTTGATAAATAGATGGGTTATTTATTGTGATATTCATCATATGACACTATTATATTCATTTTTTTTAGTGAATATGGTGGTTTAGATTGCTTAGTAAGGTATAAACTTAGTTGGATAAATTTGGGTAGAAATAGATTAACTTTGAATTTGATTAACTATGAACTTGATAAATTTGAATAAGAATTGAGAAAAACTAAAAATCTGATGAATTTGGCAGGATTTTGAATTTGTAGTAATTTTGAAAAAAAGAATAAGGTGTAACTGTAAAATATGTACTAGATAGTTTCTTTTTTGTTCTTTAACTCTATAGGTGCATCTTGCTCCCTACTCGGGAGCGCGATATTATTTGTCATACAAAATTTTAGGATTAGTGATCTAAGTAAGAAGATTCATTTTCACTACGATTGCAATGAGGTTCCGTAACCAAGACATTACCTATGCGCCACTAACTTATTCCACTACAAAACGAACACGGGAAACTGACGGACAAAATCCGTCAGTAACACTGAAAATCCGTCAGTAATGTCAATTACTGACGGAATTTCCGTCAATAACGCGCGTCACTTCAATTGGTAACGAAAAAAAGACTTCTGACGGAATTTCCGTCAGTAATTGGACTCCTGACGGCTTACTGACGGAAGTTTCGTTAGGCAATTTAACTGTAAAGTCAAGATTTACTTGACTGTACTGACGGAAAATCCGTTAAAATCCGTCAGTAAAGGCAAGATTATCTTGACTTTACTAACGGATTTTCCGTCAGTAAGTCAAGATTATCTTGACTTTACTGACGGATTTTCCGTCAGTACTTAATAGAGTAGTGGCTGGATACAGCAGCCTGCTGTCCAGCCACAATGCGTTTTTTGCATTGTTTTAAACGTTGAAAATTTCAACAAAACCTGCAATACAGAAAATACATTCGTTCACCGCAAAGCGGTAATTCATACTCACATCGACCGCATGGTCGGGAATCAACAAAAGGCAATAAAAATGAAGGGGAATATCGATGGAAATTGGAAAAAGAATTCATTACATAAAATGTTACACAAATTCATACAACTTTGTTTTACAAGCTTACAAATTCAACGGGTTCCCTAACTTAGGTAGATGATAAATTACTAACCTAAGGGGGTAACGGTACCACCTCCAAAACCGTGCCTGTCGTCCGCGTTGTCATCTCTTGGACATGGAGGAGGGAAGTTGCTACACAAGTCCGGGGGAAGAAATTTCATCATAGCCGCTTGCATGGCAGCCATTTGCGCGGCTTGGCTCTCCATTTGTTGTTGATTGGCCCGTACTTGTGCTTCAAGTAGACCTGGCAAAAGCAACCCGACCCGATTGACTCGACCCGAATGACCCGACCCGTGACCCGAAATTGACCCGAACTACAACACCCGAATGTGACCCGAAACCCGATTAGACCCGACCCGACCCGAACATGACCCGATCTTTCTTGACCCGTAACTGACCCGACCCGAAAATAACCCGATCCAAAATTACTCAACCCGAAAATGACCCAACAAAACATAACTTTAATTGAACCGAAAAGACTTAAAATGGCCTTTTGTCTCTTATTCTTTGACCCGAAAATGACCTGACCCGAAATAACATGACCCGGTTGACCCGAAACGGACCCGACAACTAACCCGAAACAAACCCGAACCCGAAATAACCCGACCCGACCCGAATTAACCCGAAATCAACGAAAGACCCGAACTGACCCGACCCGAACTGGCCCGACCCGAACCCGACCCGGTTGACCCGTTTGCCAGGTCTAGCTTCAAGGGCAAGTCGGGCGGCTCGCTCATGTTCTCGTTCATTCGCAAGTGCACTCAATTGCTCCTCCATAGTAATGCCACTTTTAATTGAAAGTTACGTTTCTTAGAGACATCGTAGGTATCCACACTGGTTTCCCAAAGTTATTTCAACTCTTTGATCAACGGTTGGAGGTAGACATCCAATTTTGCTTTAGGGTTACTAGGACCTGGAACGATCATAGATAAGAACATAAATTGCCTCTTCATGCATAACCAAGGGGGTAAGTTGTACGGGGTTACAATCACGGGCCAACACGAGTAAGACTTCCCGAATTGGCCATAAGGTGAAAATCCATCTGTACACAAACCTAGGCGAACATTGCGAGGCTCACTTGCAAATTCTGGATGCTCTCTATCGAAATGTTTCCACGCTTCTCCATCACTTGGGTGTGCCATTGTCCCTCTTTCTCTTACTAGAGAGTTTTTATGGTGCCAACTCATCTCACCTGCTATGTGTTTGGTTGCAAATAGTCGTTGTAACCTTGGCGCAAGCGGAAAATAAGTCAGTGGTTTACAAGGTATTCGCTTCCGGCCACTTAAATTCTTTTTACCTTTATACCGAGAGGCATGACATTTGGTACATTCCTCAAGATCGGCATTTTCTTCCCAAAAAAGCATGCAACAGGTAGGACATGCA
Organism: Heliosperma pusillum; assembly: GCA_022085475.1. Lineage (NCBI taxonomy): Eukaryota > Viridiplantae > Streptophyta > Magnoliopsida > Caryophyllales > Caryophyllaceae > Heliosperma > Heliosperma pusillum. Next base: position 101,319 of record JAIUZE010002526.1, on the reverse strand, counting down.
TCGATTTTCACATGGGGTAGTTGGAGTCCCTTAAGCAAATTCTTAATCTCTTGAAAAGTGCGCGCCATTTGATTATTTTTTGGAATAATGTCACTAATTAACGACATAAAACCATTGGCGCATCTAAGAGATAAGTTGTTCTCACATTTGAGTGCTACCAACCTAGCAGCCGCTTGCAACAAACTCATACTACTTCCCTCATACACTGGTTGTTCGACTTTATTTAACATTCTAAAAAAGGCTGAAACTTGGGGATGTGGGGGATAACGAACTTCTTCATCGCTAAGGTTGTCGGGATTAAGTCGGGCCTCCATTATTTGCTCAACATTATCACGTAATGCATCTTCAACCAACTTCCGGTAAGGATTCTCACTAACTACGATACTACTTGAACTCTCTTCGGTAGCCAGTTTCTCACCGTGATACTTCCATACATAATAATTATCAGTAAAACCATTCGACCATAGATGATTTTGAACCCTCCCTTTTCGATTTAAAAGCTAAGTTATCGCATTTCTTACATGGACACCTCATTTCACCGCCTAAATCCTTAAACTCACTAGATTGTTCCGCGAATTCAATAAACTCTTTCACCCCATTTGCAAATATCAGCTTGGGTTTCTTTTTTTCGTCTAATCTTTCATACATCCACTGTCGTTCTAATCTTTTCATGTTATTATGTATCTACATTTTAATATATATATATGTTATATAAATAAATTATCAGAAATTAACAACAATGATAATCAATAATCACACATAGTAAATTAAACATTTATTATTATCAATATATATATATATATATATATATATATATAATTCTCATCAACAAGTAAAATTAATTTTCTTCAATTGGGCCCTTATCACTCCAACCTAAACCCATCAATCTACGTTTCAAGTCACTAGCAAACACCACTTGTAATTTATTAATGAGGAAAAAATTCGGCAGCAATTCCCCTTTGTTTTCTAAATACACAATGTTGAATAAATATTTACTCAACATATGCATTCAGAAAACATTAAAGGAATTGTTACCGAACTCTTTCCTCATTAATAAATTACAAGTTATGTGTTTACTACCTAAGTGACTTGAAACGTAGAAAGACAGTCCAAAAACGGGGACTATTCAAAAATTACTCCTAACGAGTAATTTTTGAACGGGTACTAAGTCAATATCAACACATGTAATAATTTTAACATACAAAACACATGTAATAACTATCTACTAACAACAACAAAAATTTCATTATCAAATGATTAAGACGGAGGGCGAAATTATATTAACAACAACCAAAATTTCATTATCAAAAACAATAATGGCTACTATCCTACGTCAATTAAAGACAAACAAATAATTAAGACGGAAGGCGAAATTAAATTAACAACAAAAATTTCATTAACAAAAAAAATAATGGCTACTATCCTACGTCAATTAAAGACAAACAAATGATTAAGACGGAGGGCGAAATTAAAATAAAGGTAAATATATTACCTAAGGATGAAAATAAACAAACAAAGCGGCGACAAGATGCGGCGGTGACAAGATGCGGCGGCGACAAGCAGCGACGGTGACAAGTAGCGGCGGTCGACGGTCGGAGGTAGCTAGTGGTGGTCGTCGGATCTACAACAAACAACTAATAAGGAACATATAAATTAACAAAAGGAGAAAAGAGAGAGAATGAAATAGTTAATTAAACTTACCAAGGATGTGGTGGTCGGAAAGTGATAAGTCATATTTTGTATTGATTTATCCCCCGTTTTAGCTCGATTTCTATACGATTTATGCACTTTGTTAAGTGATTAACGAGCTAATACTGCTATTCTAGTTGTTTTGCGTGTTTTGACTCGTTTTATAGGAAATGAAGCGGTTTTGCTATATTTTCCTACTTTATGGAGCAAAGACACTAGGATACGAGTTTTCAAGGAATTGATGATAGCCAGTTCACGATTTGATTACGATTCCGCTACATCTTTCCTCGAATGGACTCAATTTAGATTTTTGGCTTTGAACTTTAAAAGAAAACTCAACCCAAGTCAAGAGGAGATCAGCCCAAGCCCAATTCCGTAGTGCATTGACCAAAGACTAAGGCATAGGATTCCGTGCCTAAGATGAGAAGACGGAAAATCCGACTTACACAAAAACCCGATCGGATTACCTATTACCCGATCGGGTATTCCTGCAAGAAGACGTTACTTGGCTCTTCTTCAATCCGAGCTTAAATGGGTGGTTTAATGCATTGACTAGGGTACGAATTTGCAAGAGGATCAGCAGCCATGCAGCCTTATAAAAGCTAATGATCATCACACACAAGAATATATCATCTTTTTATCATCAACTTTTCCAATAATCTATTATCATATTTACATATCTTTTAGCATACTTTCTTACAAGTTTTTATAGCTTATTTCTTAGCATTTCCCTAGTGTTTACTTAGTTTTTGTTATTTGGTTGGATACTTGTTCTTACTTTCATTCTTATATACTCATTTTCCTTATCGGTAATTCTCTAATCTTATTTACTTATGCAATTTTAATCACCATGAACTATAATCTCACTAGTATCATTCTCATAATATTGTTATTAGTAGGAAATCAACCTGAAATTAATCTAGTTAAAACCAAAACATTATTTAACACGTCACATTATAAATCGCCTAATCATATAATCCTTAAAAATATCATTAGAATCATTGTTAACATAATCACCATAATCACTTTAGTATTTGCATTCCATAGTTTAATTTCTTACATCTTTTTCTTACTAATCTACTTAATCACATAATCATATAGATTAGATTAAATCTAATATTGTAATATTGTCATTGTGTAAATAAAATAAATAGAGTTGTAATATTTGAAATGATTTACGAGTTAAGCGAATTATAAGAAGAGTAGTTACCAATCGAACCATCTAATTGTTTCTTCCTTTGGTCGTGTCAAATTCTATAACTTTGTTTAGTGGCCATAAGCAATTGTTTGTATTAGTCATTTCTATCTTTATGACGAGAGTTGGGATAGGAATTAGGACTATCAATAGGGGTTTAGTGACTTAACCATGCTGAAAGGACGTTAGGACCCACTAAAAGGTCGGTACGAATCCGGAAGGAATATACCGCTACAAGGCCTAGACAATCATAGTAATTCTAATATTGGTATCTATGAAACTTTTAACTAGTTTTACATGTATTTCTCTTTCACTATATCAACTTGATTAGTTAGTTTACTTTATCGTTTTAAATAGTTTATTTTATCGTCGTTTTATTTCTATTATTAGATAGTTTATTTTATCGTCTCTTTATTTCCGTACCTAGATAGTTTACATGATTATTATTATTCTTGTTTACTAGTTTAGTTAGTTAGACTTTTAATATTGTCATTTAAATATCGTCTTAGATAGAATTTAGTTGTTAATATCCAGATCAGAGGATTTCCCCGATCGGGTACGTGACAACCCGATCGGGTATGTCTTCTGTTTTGGGTTTTTTTACTTTGCAATTTACATATTTGTTCTTACATATCGTCATTTATATTCTTGTCATTTTATTTTATGTTAATAGTTCAGACAAACAACTCAAGTGACTCGATTTTAAATGAAAACCAATCCATAACAATTCATAAGTAACACGTACTCCCTGAGGATCGACACCCTACTTCCCTAATTACATTCCTTATGTTGTTAGCCTAGTCCGGGTAAATTATTTTTGTTTCGGGACCGCGACAGAACCGATCAAATTTTGGCGCCGTTGCCGGGGAGCACGGTTTTGTTTATTTATGAATTGTTGGTTTTTATTTCTACCATTTTTAGGTGCAACCGTACCTAATTCATTTCTAACTTTCTCTTTTGTGTTTTTCTTGTAGGTTGATAAAATGGTGCTAACTAGAGAAGATCCAAGGTACCGGGTTTTTGAGCTTGCCAGTGGGATCCTAAGGGTCCATTTGACTTTGATTGCTCTCATCGAGGGTAATCAATTTAGTGGAAAACCAAACGAAAACCCGTCTCATCATCTTCAAACCTTTTGCGAACTTTGTCAAACCTTTATGAGGGAGGGAATCACGCAAAACGAAATTAGAGAAACACTTTTTCCTTTATCACTGAAGGGAGAAGCAAAATGGTGGTTCACCCGTCGCTTAAAGGAAGCGACAAGACCTATGCAGTGGGAAGAGATTGTCATCACTTTCCACCGTAGGTTCATAAGTAATTTGTCAAACCTATCAACCAAATCACAAAATGAAAGAGGGGAAGGTTCGCAAACCAATGGGGGAGAGCGAAAGAAGATTCGAGTGGAAACTTCAAATGAAGTTGACACTACCATTTCCCTAGCTTGTCCCAATCAATCCAGCGAAACCACCCCAAAAAGTACATTATATCACCCCAAAGTTTTTCACCCATTTACCTCAACTACAACACCGTGTGAACTTTGTGGTGGGATAGGGCATATACCTCAACGATGTGGGAACAAACTCACAACCTTAAACCCTTTTCACCCACGAGTTTATCAAGCTCAATCTACTCGTACTCCACCATACTCGTCTTTTCAAAACGGTTTAGTAAATGCCAAGTTGAGAGAAGTATGTCAAGCCCAGGAATCCATGTGTTCTACCTTTGGCTTACTTACTTCAACCATCTTGTCTCTTCAAAAGAGAGTAGATAAGTTGACCCTATCAAGTTCTAGCCAAACCTCCCAAGAAAGTGAAGAACCATTGATAGTCACAATTGGTGATAAACCTTTCGAGAATCCTTTTGGGAAGGGTAAGAACTCCATCAAGAATGAAGAATGAGATTGCCATTGGTGTTGGCAAAAAGGTAAATGAGGAAACTTCAAGGACGAATCCAGCTACTAGGAGCTAAAATCCCCTCATAAGGCTTAAGGGGGGATGGAACAACAAAGTCTAGCATGACTCAAAAATGCGCTTGTCGGGAGGCAACCCGTCTTTTTTCTTTTCTTTTTCTTTATGCATTCTTTTTCTTTTACTTATTAGGCAATGATTTTTATTGTGGACTATTTTATTTGGATTTTACGTTGTAATAGTTAGGAACATTTTCTTCGTTTTACTTGTTATTATGCATATTTCGTCAATAGATTTTCGTACTTAGAATCGGAGGACCTATTGAGACAAGACGAAGCTATCCTTGGCACAAGTTGTCAAGATTACTAAGGTTAGTAAATATGTTCAAGGACATAGCCAAAAGATGTGAGCAAGTGGCAAAGAAAAAAGACACAAAATCCGGATCAGCAACTTTACCCGATCGGATCCATGTCTACCCGATCGGGTAAATGGTCTGTTTCGTGTTTTACTCTATTTTCTTCTATAAAACCCATTTGCTACCCTTTTGCTTGCTACCTTATACCCGTGTTCTTCAATCTAAAAGCTGAAATTTTCTCAAAACCTTCAATTCTTAGTCTATTCTTGCAAAGTTTGTTCCTATAGTTCATCAAGGGCAACTACTAATCATCATCAAGTAAGTTATTTCTACTTTAGTTACTTAAATCTCTCTATATTTTTCAGAAATCCAACATAAACAAACCCTAAACTCCAATTTGGGGGTTCTTCATTTTGATTGTAAAACTTGTTTAAATTGGATTTCTAATGATTCTTACATGCTATAGAGTGAATTCTAGTGATTAATTAGGATGATTACTTTGATTTGGATGTTTATTTGCTAATTTAGATGCTCATCTTTACTTTATGCTAAGAGCTTTTGTTTAAGTGATAGTATGATGCTTGAATTCATGCCTTATACTATGAACTTATGGTCTTATTATGATAATTTAGCATTAGTATCTTAGGAAGTAGCCCAATTCATGATTCAAGTATATGTTGCTCATCTAATTAACATATTGCTATGCTTATAACATCCATTTGTACTTAAAGATAGCATGACAATGTTTTACTAAGGTCACTATACTTGGATTTGTGTTTAAAGCTTAGTATTATAACACTTATGCGATCCACTTGTGTTTACAAATGAAGTGTTTTAATACTAGTTATTTGTAGAAAATGGCACCTTTACTAAGGAAATCAAAGAGGGCAAGAACCTCCACTCAAGGAGAGAGTAGTAGAGCACAAGAGGAGGATATTGAAATGCTTGATGCTAATGAACAACCCGAGAATCAAGGGAATGCTATGCATGATCCTAGCTTCCCGGATGTACAATTTAGCTCACATGAGCAATGGCAAATATGGTGCGTACTTAAAAGCAAAGGTATGAGGGCTACAAAGTTCCTCAACGTTTCTTCTTTAAGGCATATGAAACTTTTTTAGCATGTTAAAGTGTTGTTCAGGGGTCTAAGTATGAGTGCTAGCATGAACTTTAGCTATGAGACTTTCCCCCAATTAACTCTTGAATTTTTGAGCTCTTTCGAGTTGCATCGGTCTAGAAATAGAAACACTATGCCCCAAGTTCGGTTTCGTTTGTTCAATGATGATTATAGTATGAACTTGGAGAACTTTGCTAGTTATTTTGGTCTCACCACTGAAAATACTGTTCCCTCACCTCCGGAAGGCTTTGATGTTAGCCTGCTTTGGAGTGCTATTTCGACTTACCCTGTCTCTCGTTGGGACCACATCCCACACCAACATATACATCATCCCGCCATTAGAATCTGGCAAAGATTCATGGGATGGACCTTTTTTGGTCGTGCTGAACCTCATTTGGTGAGACGAGTAGAGTTAGAAATGTTAAGAGGATTTTTGAATGTGGATGGTGATGTACCATGGTCTGTTAGTATCCCGTATCATTTTGCTGTTCAGTTGACCAAAGCTGTTAATCCTAAGAACACAGCCATTGTCTATGGAGGTCTTATAACTCACTTGGCTATGAGAGTTTGTGGCTTTAACCAAGCCACCACCGACCTTCAAGCATTGACTACACCTCCCACCGAGATGGGAAATGGGTTAGATTATGCATACTTTGTTCAGCTCAACTGGTTTCGCGCTTCTCACCCCCATATGATTTGGAGGATTGCTGGCCGTGATTCGGTCAAGTTGACCGCCGAGTTGGAGCAAATTCCATTTCTTCGGCAGCGACCTCCACTTCAAGAGGGTGAGGCTATCTTACCTCGACCTACTTACTACCTTCCTGTTGGGGATATTACTCCCATTGACCCCCCTGTTCAGCTTAGATCCAGCCGCCCTGAGGTTGGATCATCCTCTCACTCGACCCATGCTGAGGGCGATGTAGCCGCCATGTTTGAAGCTTTAACATTGTCTGTCAATAGAATTCAGTCTGACCAACAGCTTGCTTTGCACCCCATATATGACCACTTTGCTAGGCAAGGTGTGATTAGACCCTAGGGCCCCCACCCATCTTTTTATACTTGGCCCGAAGGGCGGTATGGTGCTGCTTATGGTGCAGGTGTGCCGCGAACCGGACTGGATTATTGTGGAACCAACTATGGCGTAGAGAGGTTTGGAGGGTATGGAGGTGATTTTCCTGATCACCAAGTGGAGGAGTATCAGACCTTTGGAGCCAGCAACCCAACCGGGATCTTTCCTTCTCGTGGTAGTTATCATTCTGCAGATGATACCCACTATGCAGATGCTTCTGGATCCGAACCCGAGCCACCTCCTTCTGAGAGGAGAGGCCGTAGCTGGTGGCCTTTGTGATTTGATGATGAGCTCCCCTTGTTTATACTAGCTTGGGGGAGGCTGGCCATTTTATAAGAATTTTATTCCTTTTCTTTATTTTTCACATTTTTAGTTTTATTTTGCCTTTTTCCCATTAGAATTTCATATCGTTTCTCTGTTCCATGTGCTGTCAACTGTTTCTCGGTTTGTTTCGGTTATAATTGCATGCACATTGAGGACAATGTGAAGTTTTAGCTTGGGGGAGGATTTGCATTTAGGAACTGCATTTAGGATAGCATTTAGATTTTTAGTTTTCTTTTTAGTTTATTTCTTTTTAGTTTTCTTAGTTTCTTTTTAGTTTAGTTTTCTTAGTTTCTTTTTAGTTTTTATAAAAAAAATCGAAAAAAAACAAAATGAAAAGATCATTTCCATCTTACATTTCTCATTTTGTAGTTTTTATAAGCTGATGTTTCGTTTTATTATGAGGAATTGTGCATTCATGGGGATGTCTTGTACACAGTAGATAGGGAATTGCATTTGGACTTAATTAAGCTTGATCTTGACTTTGGCAAGCTACTCATATTGTAAGGTAGAGCCTCCAGTGGTCGGTACATCTGAACCCGATCCCAGTTTAGGAGTGAGTAGTTTCTCCTTATAGTCTGTGTTACATCAAAACGCATAAGTATGGTTTTTATTCCATTTTCTATAAGTATTACTGTCATGATCTACATTTTGAAGCCATTCAATCTCTTGTTCACCTTTCACAATAAACACCCTTCTTTCTAGCTACATTATAAATTTGCCTACCCTTGTTGAGCTAGTAACCAACTATTTGTGTAGGGGTGTTCTGTGCTTTTGCGATGTTATGATAATTCCACCATTTGGTGTGAGCCGTCTCGGGATTACTGATTTCCGGGTTTTGGTGAAAAAGAGAAAAAGAAAAAAAAAAAAAAAAAAGAGCTTTGAAAAATTATGGAAAAAGAAAAATGAAAAATGAAATTGAAAGCTCATAAGAAAAAAAAGAAGAAAAAAAAGAAAAGAAAAGAGGAAAAACGCTTCCATGAAATGAAAAGAAAGAAAATTATGGGAAGTTGTATCTTGATTCTAATGTTTAATAAGCCAATATGCTGCTTTTGGCTTTGACTATTATCGATGGGAATTGGTATGATTTGGATTGAGTATCCACTACACATTTGGTTATTACTAGCTTGACTTTAAGCTCCACATGACCAAATTCATTTGTCCACTTTCTTACCCAAATTTCCCAAGCCTTTTCTTTACTTTACTTGAGCTTCTTACATTATAATTTGATCATGATTAGTTTTACTTAATGATTTCGGATTGTCTACCATACTAGACTGCGGGCACATTCTTATAAGTTGTAGATAGGTGAGTGTCACTTCAAATTTGAACCAATATTTCCTATTTTACAAAAAAAAAATTGAGTGAAGAGTGTACCGTGAGAGTCCATTGTCAAAAGATCATGCAAGAGCTGAAAAGGTCCGAAGAATATTTTCTATGCTGCGCCGTTATGTAAATCTCAACCATGTTTCGCATTTTTCTTTCGCCCTTGTTGCTGTGGGTTTATGATTCATCTACTTATTAGAGCTTACTTTTTGAGATTTGCATGATAGATTGATCATCGTTAGCTACCCTTGTCCTAGTTATGCTTGTTATATTTGCTTGAGGACAAGCAAGGGTTTAGTTTGGGGGAGTTTGATAAGTTATATTTTGTATTGATTTATCCCCCGTTTTAGCTCGATTTCTATACGATTTATGCACTTTGTTAAGTGATTAACGAGCTAATACTGCTATTCTAGTTGTTTTGCGTGTTTTGACTCGTTTTATAGGAAATGAAGCGGTTTTGCTATATTTTCCTACTTTATGGAGCAAAGACACTAGGATACGAGTTTTCAAGGAATTGATGATAGCCAGTTCACGATTTGATTACGATTCCGCTACATCTTTCCTCGAATGGACTCAATTTAGATTTTTGGCTTTGAACTTTAAAAGAAAACTCAACCCAAGTCAAGAGGAGATCAGCCCAAGCCCAATTCCGTAGTGCATTGGCCAAAGACTAAGGCATAGGATTCCGTGCCTAAGAGGAGAAGACGGAAAATCCGACTTACACAAAAACCCGATCGGATTACCTATTACCCGATCGGGTATTCCTGCAAGAAGACGTTACTTGGCTCTTCTTCAATCCGAGCTTAAATGGGTGGTTTAATGCATTGACTAGGGTACGAATTTGCAAGAGGATCAGCAGCCATGCAGCCTTATAAAAGCTAATGATCATCACACACAAGAATATATCATCTTTTTATCATCAACTTTTCCAATAATCTATTATCATATTTACATATCTTTTAGCATACTTTCTTACAAGTTTTTATAGCTTATTTCTTAGCATTTCCCTAGTGTTTACTTAGTTTTTGTTATTTGGTTGGATACTTGTTCTTACTTTCATTCTTATATACTCATTTTCCTTATCGGTAATTCTCTAATCTTATTTACTTATGCAATTTTAATCACCATGAACTATAATCTCACTAGTATCATTCTCATAATATTGTTATTAGTAGGAAATCAACCTGAAATTAATCTAGTTAAAACCAAAACATTATTTAACACGTCACATTATAAATCGCCTAATCATATAATCCTTAAAAATATCATTAGAATCATTGTTAACATAATCACCATAATCACTTTAGTATTTGCATTCCATAGTTTAATTTCTTACATCTTTTTCTTACTAATCTACTTAATCACATAATCATATAGATTAGATTAAATCTAATATTGTAATATTGTCATTGTGTAAATAAAATAAATAGAGTTGTAATATTTGAAATGATTTACGAGTTAAGCGAATTATAAGAAGAGTAGTTACCAATCGAACCATCTAATTGTTTCTTCCTTTGGTCGTGTCAAATTCTATAACTTTGTTTAGTGGCCATAAGCAATTGTTTGTATTAGTCATTTCTATCTTTATGACGAGAGTTGGGATAGGAATTAGGACTATCAATAGGGGTTTAGTGACTTAACCATGCTGAAAGGACGTTAGGACCCACTAAAAGGTCGGTACGAATCCGGAAGGAATATACCGCTACAAGGCCTAGACAATCATAGTAATTCTAATATTGGTATCTATGAAGCTTTTAACTAGTTTTACATGTATTTCTCTTTCACTATATCAACTTGATTAGTTAGTTTACTTTATCGTTTTAAATAGTTTATTTTATCGTCGTTTTATTTCTATTATTAGATAGTTTATTTTATCGTCTCTTTATTTCCGTACCTAGATAGTTCACATGATTATTATTATCTCGTTCACTGGTTTAGTTAGTTAGATTTTTAATGTTGTCATTTAAATATCGTCTTAGATAGAATTTAGTTGTTAATATCCAGATCAGAGGATTTCCCCGATCGGGTACGTGACAACCCGATCGGGTATGTCTTCTGTTTTGGGTTTTTTACTTTGCAATTTACATATTTGTTCTTACATATCGTCATTTATATTCCTGTCATTTTATTTTATGTTAATAGTTCAGACAAACAACTCAAGTGACTCGATTTTAAATGAAAACTAATCCATAACAATTCATAAGTAACACGTACTCCCTGAGGATCGACACCCTACTTCCCTAATTACATTCCTTATGTTGTTAGCCTAGTCCGGGTAAATTATTTTTGTTTCGGGACCGCGACAGAACCGATCAGAAAGTGGTAGCCGAAGGAAGTTAGCCGGTGGTAGTAAGGTAGCCGGTGGTCGGAAAGTGTGGATTTAATTGATTTGGGGGTTAGGTTTTGGGGAAAAAATGAATTGAGAATGACGGAGTTCTTCGTGCGATTTTTTACATAAATAGATAGATACTGACGGAAATTCCGTCAGGAATCCGTCAGGTTCCCGAGTTTTCGAAAAAATTTCTGACGGAATTTCCGTCAGGAATATGTTTGACTGGGCCTTAATTTGACTATGTTATTATTATATACTGACGGAAATTCCGTCAGTAATCTCCCATTTTACTGACGGAATTTCTGTCAGTGGCAGTGTTTACTGACGGAATTTCCGTCAGTACGCGTCAGTGAATTTTGCCGCCTTTGACTTAGTCAACGCGCCATTTTCTACTGACGGCTTATGACGGATTATCCGTCAGTTTTATTTTTCCGTCAGTATTCCGTCAGTAGTCCGTCAGTGATAATAAATTACTGACGGAATTTTTATTCCGTCAGAAAAATCGTCAATTTCCCGAGATATCCTTGTAGTGTTCTATAATAGGCATGTTGTTTAAGTTTAGATGGTCTCTTTTCTATTACGATACTATGTCATTTTCAGTTATTCCAAGAAGGATTGCAATATTAATGATTTTCTTAGAATGTACTATCACTTGATTATAAAAAATAGTCTTATAATTTTAGAAAAGAAAATAATAGTGTAGGCTATCAACAACAACAACAACAACAACAACAACAACAAAAAAGTCTCAGTCTCAACATAAGTAGAGTCGGTCCAAGGTAAGTAGATGGCAATGTAGGCCACAATTATTAAAAATTTTCATCCATTTTTTTTCATATTAAACTTTATTCCATGAAGTGAATTTATTAAATCCTCTTATGACCAGATAAATTTGATAAAGAAAAACTCCAAGTGAAAAAGAATAAGCCCATCTTTTAGGACATGTACAAATGTACAATAGTAGGTCGATCCCAAGTCATAACACCCTCTCAAATGTTCAAAATTGATTTTATATTTTATACTTCATAAGTCACCATCGATTCTTTACCTATTATATATTTAGGTGTTTCATTCATTTGTTTACCTTTTGATATTCGAAATGTTTTTTGAAAGATAATTTGATCATCCTCATTAGGGGTGAACAAAAAGTGGCCCGGACTGGTAAACCGGACCGACCCGGACCGGCCGGTCCGGTCCGGTCCAGACCGGATACATACCGGTCCGGTCTCCGGGTCCCAAAAAATATGGTGACCGGTCTCCGGTCCGGTCCATACTTAAAAAAATTCCAATTTACCCTTTAAAACAAGGACCGGTCCGGTCCAAACCCGGAAAAAAACGGACCTTAAGGGTTCCGGTCCGGTCTGGTCCCCCTCTTAACCGGTCCGGTCTCCGGTCTTGGAATAGGTGGTTAGCCGGTCCGGTTCTGGACCGGTGAACACCCCTAATCCTCATAAACTATTGTCTATTTATCGTTCAATAACAAGTTAACAATATGCACAAATATTCCCCTCCTCCATTCTTAGTCATGCCAAAACCAAAGGTTAACAATAGAGCGAGACGTAGAGAGTATTTCATATAGAAGAGAGTGGTATCAAAACTCTATACCATCCTAATGCATCTAGTCTTAGATAGAGTGGTTTTTCTTAGTATTAAATCGACAAATATCATCCCGCGTGAATATATAGGACAAATAGCTTACCTTTTTTTCTATACACTCTACTTTTATCTTATCTACATAAATATATTTTACATGTCCTAAATTTGAACAGTAGGTCTTGCTTGCGACGGATCGGATCTTGCGACGGGTATTTTGTGAGAAGAAATGGGTAGAGGGGACAAGGTGGGCACCCCCCATGTGCTTCTCCACTCACCCTTGATGGGTATTTTGTGAGAGAATATGGTATCCGTCTTAAGCTTGCGACGGATAGTGTCCGTCACAAATGAGAATTTGTGAAATTTGAAACGGATATAACCGTGAGAATTTGTCATAAAAATGACGTGATCTCATTCCCCAGGTGCAGGAAAAAAAAAAGTGAAAAACAAACAAAGTAAAGAGGTATCTCCGAAAAGAGCGAAAAGAGGTGACATAAAATAGGGACACTCACTCAGTCACTCACTAATATTCCACCCTCCTCTCCAGGTGTCCACTTCCACCTGGCACACACACACCTTTCTCTCTCCACCGCAACAACCACCGCAACCATGGCAATCACCACCGCGAACCACCACCATCTCCTCCTTCCAACCTCCATAGACATGTCAACCTTCTCGTATTCCGAACTTCACTCTCTCTCTCTCCTCTCCAACTCCTCCCTCTCCCTCCCCTCTCTCTCCTCAACCACCACCGCAACAACAACCTCCGAAACAACCGCTACCTCCACTGCGTCAGCCGCATATCACCACCGTCACCGCCACCATGCCGCCTCCGTCGCACCCGAACCGGACCGGTCCGACTCCCTCTCCATCGTCCACTTCCTCAAACGCTACCTCGATCAAAACCGGACCGAAAGCGTAAAAGCCGTTGAGATTGTGAACCGGAACGGCGTGGTGGTTGACTTGTCGGCGTTGGAGGAGAGAGATGATCCGTTTTCCGACGAGTTTGCGCGGATTGTTGACGGAAGAGAGAAGGAAGAGGAGTTGTTGGAGATTTTGGCGGGAATTGATGGGAATTGGTGTAGTAAGAGGAAGAAGAGGAGAATTATTGATGCTTGTTTGTTAGGTGATGCGTTGCCGGTTGGTTGGAAGGTTGTTATCGCTTTGCGTCGTAAAGGCGGTAATTTTTCGCCTTATTGTCGCCGTTATATCAGGTTATTTCAGGCATTTTCTCATGCTCAACATTTTTTCTTGTTGATATGGTCATCTGTGTTTGATTTGGGAATTGAGTTGAGCCATTTTGTGCAAACCTTCTAGGTTTGTGTAATTGTTTTGTGAGACTGTTCGTAATTGATTTGAGCCATTTTGCGCAAATGTTCTAGGTTTGTGTGATTGTTTTGTGAGACTGTTCATAATTGAATTGAGACATTTTGCGCAAACGTTCTAGGTTTGTGTGATTGTTTTGTGTGAGACCGTTCGTAATTGAATTAACCCATTTTGCGCAAACAATTCAATTGAGACAATGTTATGACTGAGACTCTAGGTTAAATATTTAAGGATGAGTACATAAATTTCTCGCAACCATTCCCTTAATCGAGTTTTTGCACTTAGAAATGATGCTTGCATGGGGGAAATTTCAAGACTATCATACAGCTGACTGTCGTTTTGAAATACTACTTTGTATTTAGTTGTAGATATTTGCATTAGGGGTACGGTTACCTGGTTCTAAGAATTTGCATGCAAGATTAAATAGCTTTGTTAAGACTGCACCATGAGATGTTGAGGTGTGTGTTGAAGAGCTTTATGGACTTGGGCATTGTTTCGAGGAGGGAATTTGATGGGGCTAGAATGTTGCTCTTCCATTTTTTACCCTATGCAAGAGCGAAAGTTGGGTCCATCTAGTTTATTATCCAAACAATGAAAATTGCATCACTCCTTTTCGGCTTTACCTCCGAACAAATGTCTCTTTGATTGTCCAACATTGATAATAAAGGTTATAGTTGCTCTATAAAAGGCACTCTCATTTCTCCGTGGGTATGGCACAGCGTCATGTTATGGATTTCACAGTTGTGCGTTTATAATATGTGCATGTGCTCTAATCTATCTGTTGATTTATACATGTTTGATATGCGGAAACAAAGTAGAGCCACTCATGTTTGTTAAAGTCATGGTTTGGTTTGCTCATATAGTAGCTTCTTAAAGTTCTGGTGAATTTTGTAATTCCTTAATTCGTCTGTTGTCGTTGCCTTTTAGTTTGCACTGCACTTATCATGCGATCTTTTTCTTGGTGCAGTCAGATTTTGGTTATGTTAGAAAGAAATGTTTGATTATTGATGATAGATGAACATATGTAAGTAATATGAATTGGGAAGAAAAGTTCACTATTTCCTTTGGCGGTATGATTTTCAGTACAACTTACACGTGCTTTTGTCTTATAGTCCAACTGGAGAACACCTATCGTCCGGCAAAGAGGTTTCTTCATATCTAAAATCTTACTTCGGGATTAATGATACTAAACTTCTGAGGGATAGTAGAGAAGATCTTCATAGTAGAGATCTTCAACAGCTACAGAGCGTGGACTTAAACAATGTAAGTTTGTGTCCTTCACAATGTATGTTCGATTTGCACATTGCTATTTTAATGGATATGCAATACCAATGTTCAACAGTTGCGATGCTTAAATTCGATGGACAAAACTTCCATGTTGGATGTTTCTAACGCAACTACCTCAAATACATGTTTACCTATTGCCGCTCATGAGAAGGATGTCTCTATTTCTAATGTTGAGAATCTACCAGATGTTCAAGTATCTAACCTTTATGAATGTCACACATGCAACATAAGTTTTGATGTAAAGGACAAGTATATGCAACATGTGCTTTCAGCTCATGAAAGGACTACGAAGAGGTACAGACTTGGTTCATCAGTAGGAAACAAAGTAACTATTAGAGATGGGAATTATGAATGTCACAAATGCAATATTAGTTTCGAGGTAAAAGATAAATATTTGGAGCACTTGCTAGAGACCCACAAAAGGAAACCAAAGAAACGCCGGCTTTCTTCATCTGTGATTGATGGAGTAATTATCAGAAATGGAAAGTATGAATGCCAGTTCTGCGATAAGATATTTGATGAAAGACGCAGATATATTGGCCATGTTGGAAATCATGTAAAGGGCTCTATAAAGAGTACTAAAGGTTCACTTCCTCAAGTGTCTGGTGCTGCAGAATCACCTCGCCTGGATTGTTTGCCAGCAGAGATTGATAGCCTGAAGAGGGATGCCTTGATAGGAATTGCACAAAATACTATTCAGAATGAGCCCCTTTCTGTGCCTGAGAATGAACCTTACTGTTTTAGTATTATCGATAAATTTTGTATAGCTAGAAACGACAATGTTGGGAATGCCGATGTTGTCCCTGAGAACTCAAGCTTCTGTGATGCTGAACTTGGCATAGGAAAGTCTGGAGGTGTAGGGAAAGCTTTGTCTTCACAGCTCAATCCTTACAGTAAGGTTAGTCGCGTGAAAAATTCTTACCCAGAAGGAACAGGGATGGACAATTGGAAAGATAAAACCCTGTTGAAAGAGTCTCTATCTCCATTTAAAAAGGATAGTGAGATATCGGTAGACATTGGAGGTATCAATGGGTCACTACCTTGCCTTATGAAAAATGAAATTGAAAAGGTCAGTGTTGAAGCTAGAGTTGATTTTTCTACGGAATTGTTGTATTCATGTGATAGAATGAAAGGAAATACTATCAGTAATGGAACTACCAACGGCCCGGCTTCTTGTCACAATAATATTGAAGTGGAAAAAGAAGGTAAAGAAGATAAAACTTCCACAAAGTTAAAAACCTGTAACCAGGCAAGTGTGACTTTTGTGGCAGCTGATGGAGAAACAAAGAAGCAATCATTTATCCAAAACAATTCCACTAGTAACTTGGTGGTCAAGTCAGTCTCAACCAAAGATGGAGGTTCTCCTGAAGAATATGACGGACTGAAAGTGAATTTTTTATCATACAATCAGAAATTTTCTGATATGGATTCTGCTGCAAAAAATATTCAATCCACATGCATGGAACACGAGCCTGAACTTTCACAAAGCCATAATGACGGCTGTCTTGCTACTGTTACTCATGATGCTCGTACTTTTGGCTGTGCTGCATTGTTGAACTCTTCTTCACCATTTGATGAAATATTTGAAAAGGTATATTTTTATGAGAATTACCATGTATATAGTGAATCCTGACATTAAATATTTGTAGCATTAATCATGATTCTTGTGAGTGGTCAACTATGTTACCCAGTTCTTCACATTACTTCGTGTACTCATGTCTAATACTCAACCTTTGGGCACGAGTATGACATTTGGACGCACTATTTAAATTTTTAGCTAATATCACATTGGTTTTTCATAATGATATTAAATTTCGGGACTTGGACATGTAGATGTGCCAGAAACTTATAAACGAGCCTATATAACATAGCTTGTGAATACTTATACGGTTCTACAGGGTTTATACTCTTCTTTTTCTGAATGATGATGTAGATTTAGTCGAATTAAAACCGCGGATTCGCATCAGATGTCAGACTATCTCCTCATAACTTGCAGTGTTTCAGGTCCATACAGGCTCCTGCACAACTTTTGAAGGAATAGTAGTTGTCATGATCCCGGATTTCTTGTGGATACTAGGCATCTAAAATGCGTGTCTAGTATTTTTTCAGCTTTTCTTTGACATGAAAAAGTTCATTTCCCAGTTTGCTAATACCTTGATTAGCTGAGCTCTTGACTTGATTGGTCTGATGTTAGAAAAAAGCGTAGATACTCTTGTTTGGAATAAACAAACCAAGTAATCTGATGTTCTTGTTCTCATGAGCAGGCTGAACAAAATATCTGCAGTCTCGATTCAAATCTTGAAAGTGGTAATGGATTTGAGTACATGAAGTTGGATGAAATAGAACCTCAGATGTACAAGTACAATGCCTTGAATGAAGAAGATTCCATTTTCCTTCCTGAAGTATCCATGGATCTAGAAAATGGTACAGGATTTGACCTGGGGTTTGATGCCTCGGCTAATTCTCAATCAGATTTTCCTGAACCAATTGCTAGCACAAGAACGACCATGATGACGTGTGTTTGGTGTGGCTCAGAGTTCTCCCATGAAGTAGTTGAGATGGACCCACAGCCAGATTCAGTTGGTTTCATGTGTCCAGATTGCAGGTCCAAGATCTCCAAACAATTCAATGAACTAGAAAGTAATTTCTCTGTAAATCCTCACTACTCTTAAGTGTTAACTTTATATATTCTCATCTTCTGAACTTCTTACTGTGATTATCTGTATCATAGCGTTAGTGCTTGTAGGTAAAAATCGGCTTAACCTTTCTTTAGGTGCTAGTGTAGTCATATTGAATATCGCCTTTGATGTTGACTAATGAAAATGGGTGGCGTAAGTTTCGTAGATACTCCTTGTGTGTTTTTTAAGTTCTGACTTCTGACTTCCTTATCTTAACAAACCGCCAGAAGGCAGCTAGCTTCTTGTATGAGCAACATTTTTTTATATATATATTTTTGCTGTTTTATGCTCTGTATTTATGTTTGATAGAAGCTCTTTGTAATTGTTGAAGATCTTCGGGTTTCCAGAGAATAGAGGAAGAATTCATTATGGTAAATACCGAAATCTTTTGTTGGACGCCATGCCTGGAAAAAATGTACTCCGAATTTGCCTGTAATAGAACGTGTTAGCCCTGTATAGGTCGTATAGCTCAATTATCAATTTTGGCAGGCGTATACGTATTCATAATGGCCAATACACAGGTAACGGTTGGTATTCGATACCGAGTAAATATACAACATATAGCCCCATTTCTATTGTACTTTCTTGAATAAGCTTATTTCTTTTATGTTTTCTTGATGTATAATACTTCGAAATTGGAGTGAAATGATGCTTTATTTTCATTTGAATGGCTTGAATGAAGGATCTGTACTAATCAGCAATGGATGTCTGTTGCATGATCAGTCTTGATTTTTTAGAATGAATTGCAATCAGTTATCTCCTTTCTATGCTATGGATTTGAAATGACATTATTGTTTTCAATTATTCCATTCATGTAAAATATGTAATGCACCCTGGTTATACGATCGTGACAGTCGATCCATCACTCGACTATTCTTTCGTATGTTCTCTTATCGAAAACTCATTCAATGTATTGTTGCATTTTAGTATCTTATTCTGACGTGTGAATGTCGGAAGTGTAATTAACTGTGATTTATCGAAGAAGAGGCTCTATTTACACTGAAGGCCATAGTAACTAAAAAAATGCTCAGAAAGCAACAGTAACGACTCGAAAATGTGGAGTATTGATGACGGTATCTCTGGGAGATCTGGTTGCGGTGGTTCTCAATCAAAGATTAATGTTATTAAGTCTTAGTGTCTTTAATTTAATGCTTTTCCAAATAATCGTCTCTTTCGAGACTGTCTCCTTTAGGTTATCTAATGTCAAGTTTACTGCTTTTCGTTGGTATTCGTCAATAAAATTGACTATGTGTCTGGTTTACGCTGGTTATTCCCTGTACTCTTCTTTGAGTTTCTGGGTTGGGAGTTTGGCTAAGTGGAGGAGCTCTTTATCCCTTGTTTTTAGTTTATTTGACTTCTTGGGTTGCTGGTCTTTGGACTATGGAGATCGATCTACTAGGTGTAGGAGAACCTTCTCCACCGGAAGCAAGCTTGTTCGGCTCGCATTCCACCAATTATTTCTACGCTCTAGTGGCGTAAGTGCACCTGGTTCGTCTCGTTGGCCTATTGGAGTTGTTAGTACTGCTGACGACATGGATGAATTTGAGCATCTTCATTCTACCTCGCGTGTCCAGCATGCTTTTGTTACCAGACGCTCCTTTAGTCATGTAGTACTAGTTTCCCTAGTTATAAGATTTATGTTTATGTTGATTAATCTTCGATGTATTTATGGCTATATGGCTCTTGCGCTTGCGTCTAGAGCCATGAAACTGTAAAACGATATCCTTTACTTCTCTCAAAAAAAAAAAAAAACGAATGCATCTGGGAGATTAAAGAAGTTTAACTTGATGGATATTTGATATTTACTCCGATTCTCTTCCGGCCTTTAAGGTATTCTTTAATATAGCAGAAAACTGTAATGAGCGAAAATGGACAGCATAATATATTTAGGCTGTCACCAAGTATTTTCCACAAAAGGAGTGATCCGAATTACTTAATTATCTCCTTCCGTTGTTGCATCTGGGTTATTTGGAGTGCTAGGACGAATGCTGCGTTGGGGGATAATTCTCTCTCTTTAACTGGAGCTATTTTCATCTATGAAGATTATGTGGCACGTATTTGGAACGCGAAGGATTTTTCTACTAGGGCTCTTGATTACTCAACTAGGCTTGATGATTTGAGCAGCTCCCTAAAGTATCTTCAATCAGGTAATAAGTGTAAGCTTTTCGGATCTGCTTACAAATGTGACCAAACTTGTATTTTGTGGATGCCGCTTGGAGGGACGATAAAAGAACGGGTCGCGGATGGTTCATTAAAATCCAGAATAATGGCGCACATTCCTTTTCTAAGCGAGGATTGTCATCTCTCTCTCTTGATCAAGCGGAAGCTACTGCGATTTTAAAAGCCCTTAGATGAGCCTCTTAGGAGAAAATTCTTCATATCGTCATTTGGGCCTCTTAGGAGAAACTTTTTCATATCTTAGATGAGCCTCCTAGGAGAAAATTCTTCATATCGTCATTTGGGCCTCTTAGGAGAAACTTTTTCATATCGTCATCTACTTTGACTGCCTGTATGTTTTATTTCAAATTTTGGACCTCACGAAGCCAAGTCTAAACACTAGGTCCTTATTGCCGATATCCTTGATTTGTGTTGCTTATTTCATTGTATTTCTTTCTGCTTTATTCCTAAAAATCGTAATAAAATGGCTCATAAGTTGGTCCTAAGAGCCATTAATATGTAAAATCACTATTGCCTTGTCAAAAAAAAAAAAAAAAAGTAGTTTCCGGAAATAAAATTAAGACGACTAAAAAAAACAAACAAAACTGCCTAAAAAGGAAAGCAAAAAAATTGCAGCGGAACAAAGGGTTAATAATTTGTAACTAGTGAAAAACAAAGGTTATATTGTTTCGCCTGTTGATGTACCTAGTTGTACGTCTAGACGTCTAGTCCTGCTGCTTCGACGTTGTCCTTAATAGAGTTACTAATGGCACAAGAGAAACAAAAAAAAAACATTTGTGAGCCAGTTACAACTTAGAGCATCTCCAATGGTAAGCTAGTTACTACTAGCTTACCTTTGCCACCTCATTTTTTTAAGCTGCAACAAGTTTAACCTACAATTTACTCCAATGGATTAGCCAACTTCTTACTAGCTTGATTGGACCCACTTAAAACACTTCTCTATTAATTTATTCAATTTCCAAATTTTATCATAAAATTAAAATTTTATTAATGAGATAACAATTTTCCAATTGGTTATATTGTCATGTACTCATGTGGGTCATTTCAAGCAATTAGCTTCATGGAGCTAGTAGCTCAAAAATTTTGTGGATCCATTGGAGTTAAGCTAGTCTACATGGACAACTCCAATGGTTAAGCTACTAGCTTGTAATTTTCTAAAATTGCAAGCAAGTCCCCAAGCTAAACCATTGGAGATGCTCCTACAAGTTTACAGAACCAGTTTCAAGGGCAGAAATGCAGAATTCCTCTAGAGAACAATACAACATCCAAAATGTTGGTATACATAGAATTATACGTAATCATACAACATATCTGTAAGTAACATATCGGCCTGCAGTCTCACTAGGCCGGATAATCTTCACAACTTGTCCACGCTTCAGTCCGTAATATCTTGCAATCGGATCATTCATTTGGATTCTTGGTAACTGGACTCCGAAGACCAAATAGCAGGATTACCACAAGTATTTATAGAAATTACAAGCAAATGTTAAAACATCGTGAATCCTCAGATAATTTCTGTGGTGGCTAATTGCCATAACGAAGTGTTGAAACTAGTGAATCATTAGAGTCGTACACGCTTAAAAGGTCCACGCCACACGGAATGGTGCGCCCCTCATGCAAATGAGACACCTTCCTTTTTATAAATTTTAGTAGTATTTTCGATATAAAAGTGTATCAATACTTGTAATAGGATAGTTGGCTGCTACTACTAGGCAAAATCTGGTTATTGGGATGAAAATAAAGAATCGAAAGGCAACAAATCTATTTTGCTTAGGAGTACACAGCATTGATTCTGCCTCATGCGTAAGGTGCACTTAACGGCCACAGGCGTTTTGGCAGAAGGCTAATGCTAATGCCTCATTATGCCTAGAGCTTAAATGTGCCAGGGCCTATTTGACAGGCTTCACTTGTCGGGCCATACATGTGTCGACACAACACGACGTTGATATGGGTATGGATTCCTTACCCGACACTTCTCCAAGGAGAGCTGAACTAGTGAGGCTCGCACCACAAAAAAGAGGAAAAGAGGTTTAATATGCACTTGCTATTATATTTAGTTTAATGATTTAAAGTCTTATTTGTCTAACTTCATTCCATAATACTCAACAAAATTGGAATATTTCAAATTAAGAAGTGTATTTTTGCTTAAAGACGTGTTCTCGCACCCGCATCCTCGTTTTAGGACAAGGTCCCCGTGTCTCAAGTTTTTAGCTATGCCGAATCCGACAACTAGATATTTACCCGTGTCCAACACTCGTACTCAAGTCAGAGTAACATTGGCCAAGACGCAGCTTGAAAAATCAAAGAACATAGTATTTGTGGCCATACAAGGTTGGCTGCCAAAAGGAGCAAGCTATAATTAACATAGACGCCAGTATGAGAATTATTTGATGTACTAACCTGAGTTTCCTTCACAGTGTACCTTTGGAGCAGCGTCTTCTTTTCTTCATCGTTTAGCAACTGATGTTCGGGAACAAGAACATGTTCCTTGATATTAATCAATAGCTCTGCCTCCTGATTTAGTACAAGAAAGATGCTATGAGATATAAGCAAATCATGATATGAATTCTTCTAGCGACTTTTCTATGTCTACCACCTGCTTATACATCTGTTTACTTTTACATGGGCTCTAGGACAAAAGGGTTCGACCCTTCAAATAGGACCGAAACCTGATGCATAACTGATTGGGCACACCCCACTTTGATTTCTCTTCAACACTAATAAACACTAATAATCATGATACGAAATTCTGTTGTTTAGTACTCAGTATTTGTGCAGGTTATTTAGGTGTCGCTGATGTGCTAATGCAAATTAAGTATTACTCGTAACCAATTATGTGTGACATTCAATTATGCTCTATAGCAGTTTTCACGACTGGATTGTCTAAGAGAACCTTTCTGCAGAATCAAAGCCGAAAATATAATCTAGGCTATCTTTAATTCAGAACAACATCAGAGTATAAAGTATAGAAGTTCCGCACTAGAGTTCAGCAGCTAATAGTTGCCTAATATTAATGTTTATAGAACCTGAAGTTCATGTATACATTTCTCAACTATGCTACCCCAAACCGACACTAACAGAAACTTGGTTTACAATAAGTGCGCCGAACTGTCTGTGGCACTAGCCAAATCGTTTGGAGGTGCCCTTAGGTGTGAATAAAGCGACACCAACTGCTATGCAGATTTATATAATTTTCCACTCTCATTGTTTTACTCAACCCTTCCCTTTTCCCCCTTATCCCCCCTATCTTACATTATATTACATTATATAGGTCTTTTCACAATATTCAATTTTAAAAGTACATCTTATTTTTAGAAAAACGGTGCGCCTCATGCCCATAAGGCTGCACATTTGATTCGCAGCTGTGGCCACGGGCCCTTCTCACCTCTGTACCCTTCACTTCTTTTAAATCTATGAATCACATAGTCAAAACTTGCTGATAAAAAAACTCAATTAAAAGGAAAGTGCATAACTCACCAGGAAAACTTCCACATGGAATTTAGAGGAGATCTCGCTAATACAAGTCTTTGCAAACGGGGTTAAGTTTGTTTGAACTACCAGAATAGCTCGAGTAACATTCTCATTTTTCATGATATTGGTGTAGTTCTTTATTGTTTTAACCCCAACCTTCGGCTCCTCGGGAAAGAACACATATATCTGCAACAAAGTAATGTATAGTAAGCAAATACTCGAAAAAGTCACAAACCAATAAAAGAGTCATATGACAAATCACTTTATATCCCAACACTCAGCTTCAAAATCAATATTAAAGAAATAAGATAACTCTAATAATATTTGATGTAGACGATATAACACATCAACATAAAAACAAAAATATGATAAGCGAAAAACCTGATCAGAGCTATCATTTCGTCGAGTCTTTTGAATTGAAAGAGCATCCCTCTTCAAGTAATCCCCGTATTTCTCCATAAACTGATGCTTCGTCATGTTGAGCTCATAGTCGGATACAATATAAGCTCTGTCATTTAGCATCTGCATTATTGTCCTTTGAATTCTGTATAATCTAGTTGTCTCTTCATCTGAGGTGGCCATTTCGCAAACACCTGCAAGAAACATTTTGTATCAATCGGACTATAAAGCCTAAAGTATATTGAGACTACTTTATTCTTGTTGTTGGGAGTAAGGTTGCTTAATTCGACAAGAATAGGCCACACTCGACTCACGATACGCTTCTAATTGAACGTGTATAATATATACTCTCCAGGGATATTAAAAAAGAAAGGTAAACAATTGATTGAGACGAGGGAGTAGATTTTAAACAAGAACCATGACGGAATACGCTCAAACCAATTTGCTAGGGCTTGAACTAATTCATTATCTGAGACTGGGAATTTCGACATTGTCATCACTGCCAATTTGCTAACGAATGAATGGACAAGCGCGAATTTATGCTACAACAATCACATCACACAATAAAGAATACAAGTTGAATTATTAACCATATTTTTCAAAGGATTTTCTTGAACTACATGAGAAAGCCAATCAAGTTTCTATCTTTTTTACTATTCAATGTCGCAATTTCCAAATATTTATCCCAACCCAAATTTGCAGCTTAACAAACCAGTAGCATACAACCAGTTTAATAATCTTCGATAAACTGTTCTAATAACTCCAAACGACTCCCTGGCCTCCGTCTCAATCATTTGTTTAACGCGTATTCTTTGTCGAATGTATTTTAATCGAAGGTAAACAAGGGATAGAGACGAAGGCGTATATGATTTGAACATAACTAGGAGCTCCCAAGAAAGATTAAATCTTTAGAAAGAACAAATAAAACCCTTTACAATAAAGAATTGAATGAAACTTGTTAATATAGTATTACAATACAATTATAAAGGGTTTATAATTAAGTTGGGATGGAAACTTCTAGAATCACATCATACTGGTACTCCGTAAGAAACATTGGGAAGACAAAAGAAAAGAGTATACCTTAGAAGACAAGGAAGTAGTGTTCTGAGGGAGACAAGAAGACAGAGAGAGAAGAAGAAGAAAGTGCAGTTTAGTTTCAAGTGAAAGAAACTATACAATGACTTCTTCCAAGAACATTGATTTATATACTAGTGTCTACTGTCTAGTACCAGTTTAAGTTTAAGAAATTAATTGGGCTAGGGCCCAACTTTATATATCTCCTACTTTTGGCTAAGGACTTTTATCTTTGTATCTTGTAGGATCGTCCTATGGCATATTACTCGTACAATAGAAGACAAGCCCAAAGTTTACACTTAACGACAACAATGAAGATACATTACTCTTCAATTTTCAGCAATTACAGTGGATGTGTCGTTGATACGCACGTACAACCCTTAATAATGTAGCGTCTTAAATGTCACGTGAGGCCCTGAAGTGGCACCACTACTTAGTCAACAATGCTGAAGATGATCCTAAAAATGTCATAACTAACCAGCAGTCCAGCAGTATTCCCAAAATAAAAATAATGGAAATGGTCTTGAAACAGAGACAACAAACATCACTTTGACATTCTAAGCTAAAACAATCTTGCCTTGTCCAAGTATCAAATTGCGGTACACCAAGCCTGTCGAAAGCCATTGCTGTAACATATCAAATTCAAAGCACATAAGGCGATAAATAGAAGGTTGATACTTGATACAAATATGTTTCCTGCTAGCTGCAGGGGTGGGAACTAATTTGATACTAGGAGCATAGACGTACTACAAAATACAGGCTAACAATCGAGAAATATTTGCAAAAAAAATGAATGTACTTCAAAATTCCGACTCAAACTACTTAGGATTTATACCTTGAACATTAGGGGTCTAACAGAAGCAACCCTGCCTTCTATATTTAAGCCGTCAAACAATGACCCCCTATAGCCCCTAGTCGACACTATAGATATTTACATGTCAATTTTCTAACTTTCTCTATTATCCAATCATAGTATGGACAATTCGGTATATATACGAGCCGATCATCATAACCCGAAATTGAAAATAAATCATTCAAATGTGATACCCATGAAGCTTTCGTCATCAAATAAGCTTTCAACATCGAACATGTCGTCTTCAACTTCAATTGGGGAAGTTTCCAAGCCGCTTAAAAGGCTACTGCGAGGCTGTTGCTGTAAAGCAATAAAGCATTAGGAATTTGCCAAGTGAGAAATCAAATTTGGGGTGCAAAGTGGCCATCATGCAGCAAAAAAAAGCGAAGAAAGAAGAAAAGATCGCCACAAGGCAATTTGAACTACATTTAAAAACTAGTACTACAGTACTACTCATTATATAATTACATAATTACGTTTATATTATCTCTTTTTCACTTAAATGTAAAACAATGCTAATTTTAAATTATATATCCTCTCATAGTATACTTAGCTGTAAAACGTTGATATTGTATTATATAAATAGTTGTTTCATAAACCAAAAGAGACGAATTTTAAGTATTTGCATCTCTACCTTCAGAGAAATCAATGGTCAAAGTCGAATCGATGAGAAGACAATTGTGTACAATATAGATGAATAGAAGGTTGTCTAGTTTTTACTATTTACCCTATCCATTAACTCAAAAGCCTTCAAAATGTTGTCACAGACTCACAGACTAAAATACACAAAATCATGAACTGGTCGGCTTCAAATAAATATTCAACCTGGCAGTCAAATAGGCACGAGTGCACGACTAGGCCATCTAGCCAAACATTTTTTTTCTCCACCCAAAGAAAGCAAGAAAAAAAAACTGAGCAGAGAGCTTTTTATGAATGTGCGAAAGATATTTAAAAATAAATAAAGTTGAAGAGAAGAAGCAGCCTATTTCTAGTAGCAGGTTGTCACATTGTTGGTACCGAATCCGCTTCTGACACGTGTACTACATTTGACACTAGTTTTAAACAAGCAATTCAGACATCTATCTATAAATGTTGCCACTACTAAGGACAATATGATCTATACATTTCTCTCTATCTCACAGTGAATTTCCCATTTAATTTTATCAGCAGGGAGTGGCTGCTTTTAATTAAGAATTAATACATGATAGTACTAAACTAGTTACATATAATTAAGATACGAGCACAAAGGGGAATATAGAGGTTGCTTTTACTGTGACAACATTAAAAAACAGTCACCCACAATTAACACATTTGCGGAAATAGAAAGTTGCTTTATAGATCTTTTTTAAATATTGACAACCGTAGAAAGATACCATACGAAAGAATTCATTCTAGAAAGCTAACAAGCGAAAAAATGATGATCAGTCTTGGGAAGTAATACCTGAGTTTTCTGTAACCCTTCTACAGCAGTCAGGAGCCTTCGATACTGAGCTCTGCCCTCAGGATACTGGACCATCGATTTCACCCTAACAAGGGCTTTCTGTAGCCGTTCCTCAGTTTGCATTCTTCCTTTCTTCAAATAATCATAGTCATCGTCTTCTGGAGGCTTACTTGTGGCGATGGGCGCTTTGAGTGCATCAGGACGGAACCCACGTAGGCCTGTTCCTTTCCGTCTCCATCGCAAAATCACTTTCTCAAGTATGCCCACAGACCAAACAACTGTTTTGTATCGCTTCCTCACCTGGTGACCTCTTACATGGGCCTTTAAAAATACAAGTCATATTAAATATGCTTCATAACAGACTAACAGCCCAAAAACCATGGAGTGTGACTCACAAGGAACCCCTAAATTTTCAACTGTGGTATAAACCAAAACCCCAAGCATGTCAACACTCAACACTCATCCCAAACTAATACGCTAGTTAATGATTGTATACCAAATGCACATGAATCTTCATGAAATTCTCTTGTTCCTCATCCTCAAATGTCGAAAAAGATTTATAGCATCATTTATTACCTATAGGAGACAAATGAAACGTTACGGAATGGGCTACTCAAGAAAGGACCAAAATAACACACCTGAATTTTAACAACTCTTTCACGGATGATCAAAAATTCTCTTCTCTTTTTCCATCCACGATACTTCTTCTGAATTTGAATGGCAGCAGAGTGCTCATTAGAATTCCCATGTTTGTGAATCTTGGATGACAGAATTGCAAGAAGGCGTTCATCTGACAGCAACAAGTCACCACCACCACCAGAAGTATCATTACTTTGCTTCCTCTGAAATGATTGCATCCTGAAAACTTGATGGATGCGACCGGCAGCTTGGGTGGCATTACAAACAGCTGCCAAGGAATCCTTCAGTGACAATTCTGACCAGTCACATTCATCACCAGGAGTCGCCACCTTCTCTCTTATTGTCTGTACAGCTTTACTAATAGAACTTTCAAGGGTGCCATCTAAGTTGTGTTCACTCATTGTGAGTGTTTCTAAGTGTGCAGTTAAGGAGTGCTCTGCAAGGAAACCGGATATTCCCTTGTATTTATTAGCTGAAGCCAGATCAGCTGCTGTTCTACCCAAAGGAAATTCTGGTGAAGGGTCTGTTAGTGCTCCCGATGCAGCACCTAGTGTAACTAAGAGAGCAGTAGTCTTCTCTCTGATATTCATTTGAGACAATGTTAAGAGTGGAGACAATGTCATGGCAAATTGGCAACTGAGATGAATAATGGAAGTACATTATCTATGAAGTAACTTCTAGGGCACCCACAATGATTGCAATTTAAGATCCACTAGTCCTTATTAAGGAGCTTCTTCCAAAGAACTCTTAGAGGTTTTTCCACTTTTGATTAAAGTTTTTAGCAAGGATTTTTTAGTTAGGCGGCAATAGTAGAAGTTGTGAAGAAGCTCCTACCATTGTGGTTGCCCTTAAAAGGCTTCACGGTCTCAACAGGAAAGCTGTTGCAAATTCCAAACCTATGTGCTAAAAGAAGATGAACAATAAAGTACACAAGTGCGTATAGGATTTACCTGCCAAAGGACGCAGCCCAATGGAGTGCAGTCCATCCATTTATATCACGGAAATTCACACTAACACCAGCAGCTAAAGTAGGTGGTATGATCCAATCATAGCCAAGTGCAGCGGCACAATGCAGCAGCCCTTGTCCCTCTTCATCGAGTATATTGGGTCCCTTCCCATCTTCACAGACCTTGTCAATCAGCCAATAGAGCAAGTTTTCCTTCAGATGGTTTTGAACTCCCAAACACAGCTCATCCTCCATTAGCAAGAGAATTCTGTTCACAACTGGCTGTCGCCTGATGTAATGGTAAGAATCCAAATTGACTGGAGATCTAATAGATAATAGCCTTTCAAGCTGTAGAAGAAGCTGTTTCTCCTTCACATCAATGCTAACATGTCTGCTGTTGACATCCAGACACTCTACCAAAAATTCAAATTCTCGCACTTGACTACAAGCAAATCGATTGGAACGTGTGACATAAAATGGGACGCGGCCAGCTTTGTGGGGTGGAGCATAGCAACAAAGAACGCCATTACCTAGAACTTCAGCTGGCACCTCCACTTCCCCAAACATACATGACCAGTTACATTTGGATACCTCAGCGGGGCTCACTAAAAAGTTTCCAGTGATCAGAACCTACCATTTAGTGAGAACAGAGAACAAAAAAACATAATTACTGAGAGAAATAATTATATAAACAAATAGCTAGATGAAAACTAGGTAAACTAAGTCATCCACCAGTAGCACAGCATCCGATAGTCTATGTTCGCAAAATTTACCTTGGTTTCAGATTCCATGGAAGCGCAACTTGGTGAAAAGTCATAAATGTCAAAGAGCTGATCTTGACCGATAGAGGGACTCAGAGAATAATTCTCCAATTGTATAGAAGGATCATTAACATCAGTAGCTGCATCAATATTCTGCCAGGACAGATTCGAAGATGACTTGAAATTTAAGTCATCTACACCATCTAGTTCCTTGGTCATCCATTTCGAGAAACTGTCGACTTTCTGCAGGCCTTCCTCTGACTTAACGGTTCCCAGCAGTGGCTGCTTTGAATAAGCCAAAATATTTGAAATGTCAGGAAATTCCATATTTGGAAGTTCTCTTGGATTGTTCCTCTGACAACAAAAATTATGCCCATTAGGATGCAAACAATTTATACAGTTAATATGGAATTGAAGCTACGGTTCTATAACCGAATGACTCAAATTCATACACTCAAACCATTTCAGCTAGAATTTTTTTTCTTAGGCTAGCGAGGAGCCAAAATAAGTAGATGGATGCAGCTGGGTACCCAGCCTACATCTTTGGTAGTATTTATAGACCAGGATTCCAGGAGATCACTTCATCAATTACTAATTGGTACTTTAAAACTACAAACTGTTAACTTCCTAGCCCTCTTGTAAACATCTCATAAATACCAGCAGGAAGGCGTATGACAGGTTTGATACATTGTATCCACAATTCCACATATCTTAAAGATAGTGCTCAAGACAGGGCATGGCCTAGAGACATCCAATGAACTGAAACAAAAAATCACCTGCAAAATGTGTGTAGCTAAAGAGTTCCCTGAATTAGAATTGATCACAAATCCATCATCTAAAAGTTGGCTAAGATTTTCATTATAATCTCCAGTGTTTCCAACTGAGAGAGAAGAATGAATAACAGGCTGAGAGGGTAAAGCTCCCGAGTTTCGTGTAGACTGCTCAAATACTTCCTCCCAGCTTGCCAAATCAAGGGTCGTAAATTGATTTCTGTCATTATATCCATTTCCTTGTTGAGAAAGTGCCACATAATTTAATACAGGGTCTGAAAGCTGTGCCCTTTTAAACTCATCTGGAACCAAGAAAAACAAAGAAAATAAATTGAATGCAGCCAAACCAGATTAGATATTAGCAGAAATTCTGGAAGTGAACAAGTAGATGCTGAAGCATACTGTTAGTAGGCAGACAGTTAGAGTGCATTAAGCCACCCATGTTGTTGTTTTCAAAGTTATTGTGTCCATGTGGGAAGTTTGGAGATGACGGATACTTGGACATAGCTTGATAATTATCCTCTGCACCATAACAGTTTGCATACTTATAAATTCATTACAGAGATTTAATTTGAACATCTAAAGATAAAGAGAAGTGATGAAATCACAAGTTGCTTGAAATAAGGTTTTAAAGGAGTAAAAAAAAATTACCGGATTCAATGTCTTCAAATGCAGAAGTTAAAGTGCTAGCTGCACTTGGTGAACCAGCATTACCGCCAAAAGCTTCATTGTAACTAGTTGAGACACTACTTGACAAAGAATTACTTATTGGGGAACCTGATAACATAGATTCGACACCTCTAATGCTACTCCTGTTGCCTTGCTGTTCAATTGCACGAAAGGGAAAAGAATGATAAAAACAGTATGAGTTGCACAAGATCCCAGGAAACAATGGAACTTAACTAAATTAACATAGACAATAATCAGCAAGAAGTGGTAAGCTTTAGGATGAGAAGATTATTGCTTAAAATTAAAAACCTAGCGGCATAATTTAGAAGCATGGTCAGCCAACCACAGTACATTTTGAAACAGCACTCTGTTAGTGTTAAAGATGCAGATGTTCAGAATATAATGAAGTTGGATTATACTCCTATTCAATTTACAACTTTATCTAGAAGTGTGAAGCCCCACTGATGGAGGAAAGGGAGCAAGACCGACAGTGATAATGTCACTAAAACTTCCAATCCGCAGAAGTTTCAAACATTTTTTCTCGTTGTCCTGATGTATCCTTATGCGGTTGCCTTGGAGTCAGCGACATATGACCATTCATAGATCATCAAATGTTTATGGCCAAATAACACATAACTTTTTGATTGTTGCCATGTCAAGGCTGATGCTCACAGCATCGAGCCTCCTATCAGAGATTCTGCTGTTGTAACTTGTAAGAGCAAGTATATAATAGCACCTACAGTCCTCAACGGTCTAATCAGGCCATGACTACAGTAATAGCGAAAGAGTGACACTTTTTTCACAAAGATATTTATTTTCCAAGGAGGTTCTGATTTGTTCAAGTCTGCTTCTAACTAACGGTGGAACTAGAAAGGCAGCAAATGGTGGACTAAGAACTAGTTGGATTCATCCAAGTATCAAGCTATTCTTGATGACCCATGCTGAAAATTGCCTTGAGAACTGCATCAGTGCAACTTCAAACTATAAAGAAGCAATCCAACTGGGTCATTTTCCTATATTCTATCATAATCTCGAGCCAAAGAATAGAGAGCCTTTGGTTGCATAATATAAAAAGACACTGAAGAATACATCATTAACGACTTCTGAAAATGGCAAGGTAGGGGGGCTAGATGTAAGCAACTGTACGACAATGTTTACAATATTGAGAGGTTATTTTTGGATGACCCAAAATAAAATTTGCATTGAGAATCACATCAAATGACTGCTAGTTGAGAGTAAATACAACCAGCTTCATGAGTCATTGTACTTTATTTCATCATAATCTAGAACAAAAGAATAATGAGTTCTTGCCGCCATTAGAAATGGAAACACGGGACAATATGCACCTAAAATGGTATTAGATGTCAAAGAAGCAAAGCCTTGATCTAATAAAAAAGAATGTCTTGATCTAATAAAAAGAATGAAAGAACAACATACCTTAACCTCCAAGTAGTGCACAAAAACTATATGCATGTACTCCCTGCAAAATTCATGTGCTCTTGTAAGGAACAAACAACGATGCCTCAAAATAAATTAGTTTTCCAATAAAATGTGTATGACATAAAACAATTAATTTAATCATACTCTTCCAGCAACCAATAGGTACGCCGTTGAAAACATTCGTTGTCTTCACCATGGGCATAGTAGCAGTGCAACACGTCAACACTTCCAACCTATCAATTCATAAAGCATGAGAATTTCCAAATGAATCATAAATTTCATACATATCCCTATTTTTAGTATGGCTCCTGAATAATTGTTTGGTTTGATGCCGTCAATATGAGGTTCTTTGTTTTGTAGTTAGAGTAGGAAAAATTAAAAAGACAGAAACTGAGTAGATTCTAATGCACTTCAACGATAGAAATACGAACTACAAATCAAAGAGAAAAAGAACGGAGACACTAATTTGCACAACTTACCTTTAGCTTTTCATGAGCTTCCTTCACCGTCTTTCCATCCTTCTTTTTTCTCCAATTATGGAAATCCTTCCTAAAGTACCTCAAAACCTTTCGATCAAAAAGAAAGAGTGACCCGCCTGAGAAAAAGATGTGCATGTCAAGAAAATGTTAGCAACATGAGAGGAAGAGGAATATCCATAAAAAATTCTTAATTCTACAAGTTTAACATCACCAAGAAAATGAAACCATCTATAGGTACAGAACAAACATAACTTGAGGTCCATCTTTCATCAAGTTTTTGATCAACAACTCAGTTGATTTCAAAAATAAATGGAGTATTTTGTAGGGGAAGAGAATATTGGTGACTTTACATGACCATGAATAAATTTATAAAACTTGAAACTTGAACAGCACCAATTGTCTACATACAGCATTCAGATTAGCAGGCGCATACCCCCTAGGCCCCTAGCCCAGCCAACATGCTCACGTACAAAAGGCGGGAATTTTAAAAAAAAACGGGGAGTGAATCACCCATATGACTAACAAAGCATGTAGGATTGTAGGGATCATCATGCGGAAGCAATTAACCAAAAATTTAACAGAAACTTACTTGGAGGCCGATTTGGGGGTTCTGAAGATATTTGGAACTTTTGAAAATTTCTTAAAACTTCACAGATTTCAGCCGCTCGCAACCATCGATGTTGAGCTTCAAGCTGTAATTGCTGCAGATCTATAGGGTTCGAGGAAACACAGAAACTGAGCATCCGTTATTCAAAAGGCAAGATGAAACACATTCAAGTTTATAGCACAATGCCCCTACACAGTTACACTGAAACATTGCATGGATATGAAACTAAAAGGGCTGCAAAAGTATTTGCAGAAATCAGAACCCTGCAACAGTTCCTACAAACATTTTGCTCTTCATTTAATTTCTTAATCAAGTGCGTAACAGCCACGGGCAACATATACATACATTCAGGTAGACCTGGCAAACGGGTCAACCAAGTCGGGTCAGCTTCGGGTCTACTGGTTTCGGTCAGGTCTGGTCATCTCAGGTTCGGGTCTCGGGTGTGGAAATCATGGTATTAAATCAATGTAAGGACAACATAATTCACCCTTTTTGTAAAAGTTTTGAAGATAACTGAGACTGCATTTTAAGACCACATGAGCCATATGAATGCGGATAAGTAGCCATGACCAAAATCGTGATTGAACAGTAGGGTAGAGCAACAGATCGACACTGAACAAATCTACACAAAATGAGTCAAAAATCAAATTCAGTTACATATCGACAGTAAAGCAATCCTTCGATGTAGGTCTCAATGCAATTTTCTTTTTGAGTCATTTGGAAACCCTACATCCTAACCCACCCTCAACCCCGCAATTTAATTTGCGGGAGCCATTGAGGATAATGCTGTTGTTGTTGAGTTGGAAAAACAAATTCACAAATACATTGACAATTTGAAATAAGTGACGGCAAAGTTGCGAAAAAAGGTAGAGAATAGAGAAGTAGTGAGTCAAATAATGTAAACACCGAATGCAATAATTCTAGCAAAATCGCGGCATAAATAATAATCAAACAATTCTTAGTTATCACTTCAATTATAATTGTTAATTGTTGATTAATAAAAGCAGAATTAAATAAAGTTATCTAGCTTTACTACTTGGTCTAAATCTTGACTAATCAAAGAATTCAATAACTCACTCCAAATCCACTCATTTACGTAATCGCTGACTTGCAGCTTCAAAGATAACAGCATCGCAAAACAATCACAAATTACAATTAGTAACAGCATAATTAAGTGATAACAAACATCGTTTAAGACCTACGTCTCAAGCTTAAGACGGGTCAAATACGTACAAAATCACCAAAATATTTGCTACTTATTATCATATGTGGTAGTATTTGCTACTTATTACCAAAATAATGTTAAGCAAGACTTACTGAAATAAAATAGCTTTTTTGTTCCATGACAATCATTTGTTTACTCTCATGTAGACGGTTTTTTTCAAAAAGACCTCTCACAGCCGATTAAAATAAGAGCAAGATAAGTTTGCGAGAGGTCTTTTTTAAAAAAACCGTCATAAGCAAGATTAGCTGAATAAAAAAGTAAATAAATGATTGAGACGAGACCTATACGAATACCAGCAGCGGTAGATCCTCCCCCATCCGCCATAAATATGGAAACAAAAGGGAAATAAAATTAGAAGGAATAATTAATTAAGTAGAAGATATTATTTGAAAAGAAGGTGATTGAAGGAGGAATGATGATTAGATATTTTTGGAAATGAAATGAAGTAGTAGTAGGCAGCAGTAATAATAATAGTAGGAGTAGGGGAGGGAAAAGTAAATAAAGGTACAAAAATGGGAAAGGAAAAGGAAAGAGAGGTGGGAAAGAGGGAAATGAGGAGGAAGTCAGTAAGGTAAGGTGAATACTGAAAAGGGATGTAATGTTTCAGTGAGTTTTGTATTTATAGAGGTGGATGGATGAAAGTTTAGAGTATTCTTTACTCAGCTTTGTACCCACGTGACTTACAGATCAGGTTGATTTCTTTTGTTTATGCTGAATACACCGTGTCTACTGTGTTCAGCACTGTCTGATTGACTCTGCGCAGTCAAGGCCCCGCCATCTCATTACTTTCTACGAGGGAGGGATGCTATTCACCGACTCCCTCCCAGCTTCTTTCTCACTTTCTTCCATTTCATTCTCACAATCGGTTAAACTAATATATATTGTGTTGGGTCTGATGACAAGTGTATGAAGCAAAATATATAATATTTTAATCGGTTGTAAGAGAAGAATGTGGAAAAGAGAAGATGGATAGCAATTCTCATTTTCTATACATCGCTCAAATTTTAAGTTTACAAGTATATCGATTAAATAAATAAATAACACAAAAAACATAGTGCATGTAAATAACACTTGGATGGGCCTTAACTTCACTATTACCACAATGCTAACATTTAACTCACGAGGCCTCATGTTCTCATGTGCCCACTTCTTTATGCGGCGAGATATTTTTTCAAGTAAGCTCAAAAAGCCTCTTGTTGGAAGATGAGCTCGTTTGAGCGTTAAAGCGGAACTAGGAAACATCAAGGAGTCTCACCACAAAGTGTCGCGAATACTCCACTAACATATATGGTAGTGTTCTGTCTGACCATTCGTTTGCACGTGATAACTTGAGAATATCCGAAGATTTGATCCTAGCAGCTTGAACAACTCTCCCCAAAACAGTCATGTGAAGCAAGCATCGCGATCATTGACTATACATTGAGCCATTGAGGTAGTCCCCAATACTTCATAACATGCATGAAGAACATTGTAGCTATTTTTCAGCGCTACAACCCTTAAATTGAGGAATGAAAGTCGCATATTTCAATAATCGGATCACAATGATAAGGATCATACTTAGTGCCCATACCTTCAGCATCACATATATGAATTCCATCGAGTTACTCTATCATTGTCGTGTTGGTACTCACAAAGGATTTAGGAGCCCTCTCGACTTTTGATTCTCTCCCTTATCTTGTTGGCAAATGAGACATGTCTTTGTGTATTCCATTACATCTTCTTTCATTTGATCGATAGTTGTTCTTTCTTCCATAGGCATAAGGTTCTCTTCCATCCCAGATGAACCGCTCACAATGCATCATGACACTCTTGTAGGAGAATCTTGCGCAATCCCACTGCCTTTGGAGAAAATATTCGATGCCCATTTGTAAATAAAAGTCCATCTTCCGTTCAAAATTTATAAGTCTTCCCTTTTATGGCCAGTTGTTTCACAGTCCTCGCCATTGGATCTTGGTCAAGGTGTTCTTTCGTCTCGGCTCCAATGGCTATGGCAACCGTTGTGGTAGAGTGAACAATCATATGGAGCGCAAACATATCACACCTACAGCTTAGGGCATCCGCAACCCCATTCGCTGCACCTGGTCAGTAATCAAACTCCTCATCGAATTCGCCAACAATTCCTACCACCTCGCTTGTCGATTGTTGACCTTAAGTTGAGTCTAGATGTGGGATTTTGCGGTATTGTCACTCTTAACGATGAACTTTGATCCCAATAGATAGTGTATCCATCTCCGTAGGCAATGGACAATAGCTAGGAGTTCCTTCTCTTGGGCAACATGCCGAGTTTCGGCCCCATTCAAATTTCTGCTCTTAAAGGCTACTGGGTGACCCTCTTGGAGAAGTACCCCTTCGAGGGAATAATCAGACGCACCAGTATCGACTTCAAAGTGTTTTGTCATATTCGTCAATTCCAAGGTCGACTCATGTACCACCGCTTCTTTGAGCCCGCCACCAGAAGGGACGTGCATGTTCTATGGTTCGGGGAGTGGCTTG
This sequence comes from Heliosperma pusillum, assembly GCA_022085475.1. Classification (NCBI taxonomy): domain Eukaryota; kingdom Viridiplantae; phylum Streptophyta; class Magnoliopsida; order Caryophyllales; family Caryophyllaceae; genus Heliosperma; species Heliosperma pusillum. The sequence continues at coordinate 63,682 of JAIUZE010002526.1, read as the reverse complement.
ACTACATTGATGCCTTGTGATTTGTAGCAAGTATCGGGAGGCCTTGTGATTTCAAGGGGTTGGAATGAAGTTAGAATCTATTGGGTATCTAACTCCACTTCAAAAGTCTCCAACCAAACACTAGAATTGAATGAATCCATTTCAATCCATTCCAAAAACCTCAACCAAACACTAGTGAGGATGAGGTTGAGGGACTGAGGGTTATGGGAAGGTTTAGTATTGGTAACATTTTGTAATAGTGCAATGATTAGAAATGTGATTTAATTAAGTGAATTAACTTAGGTTAAATAACTTAAAGTTTTGTTATTTTTCTAAATTGAATTTATAAGATATGATCTATTCCGAACTTAATTTATAGGATTAAAAGTTTGTTGACTGAGCTTATATGATTTAAATTGAACATTTTTAAAATGAATTGTACTTTACAAAAATGATTTTAAATTCAAAAAAATAAGACCTTAAATTTAATTTGACGTCAACTGGACAAAAATATTACAATACCTCCAGTTGTATAATAAGCATTGTACAACCATTATACATTTATCCGAGCTTATGTGTAATTTTTCTGAGTTTTTTTTTTTTTTTTTTATGTTCAAGTGTGTGAGTTCATAAACTTTATAGTATAACTTAAATTATTTAAAACAAAACTCGAAAATTTTAGTATATAGCTGGGATTCTAAACCATTAGTTGTAATACAACTGGTAGTATACTCTATTAATTGCCAAGTGGGAGTTGCACAAACAAAAAGTGGGATGAAATTAGTTTAGAGACACGAGTGAAAATGGAAGTTTTGTATAAGAATATAAAGTTGTCGTAAGTCTTTCGAGAAGTATACCCATTCCAAATTTATAATGGGTCAAATAGTATTTACATGAATAGATAAGACAAAAATTAAAATGACTAGAAAAAAAATATGAATTATGTATTTATTATGTGGGTAGTATTTAGCTCGTCACAAGTTTTGCAATAAGCCTCACTTGTGATGGATATATCCGTAATAAGTTTTTCCCGGGTCAAGTATCTTACACTTAAGTAAATAAGACAAGTTTAGAGAATTACAAATGACTCGTCTTTTTCTACCCATATGAGTATTATTTGACCGGTTATAAGCTTGTGACGAATGATATGCCCATCACAAATGCAAATTTGTGCAAGTTTTTTTTTGATGAATCAAAGCGGGAAAAAACTCTCACATAAAGAGTTGAAAAACTAAACAAAAACAAAACACGAAAACAAAGACACTAAAAAGCGTAAAGGGGGACTATGTGAGGCCAAGCAAAGCCTCCCACATCTTGTTGCATTAACTTGAACAATTGATTCGGCATGTTTGATAGGTCGTATCGGATCAGCTGCTGCGATGAGTTAACACCTACATTTGCTAGCCGATCAGCACAAGCATTGGCCTCCCGATAAACGTGGTAAATCTCAACACCAAGGTGAATCTGTAATAAACGACTTACAAATTATGCTCATGTGCTAATGTGCCGTTGGGAGCGTAGTCTCGGCCTCCATAAAAGACAAGATAGTCTTTGAGTCCGTCTGAATGATGAGATGAGTAATTTTACGCTCTAAGGCTATCATAAGTCCACGTTTTAACGCCAACAACTCCGCTCTCGTGATCGTCGCCTCACCCAATATTTCCGCAAATGCCTCAATCATTTGGCCCGACTGATCCCAGATAATCCCGCCTCAGTCGGTCCTGGATTGCCTTTCGATGCACTGTCCACATTAAGAGTCAATCAATTGACCGGAGGAGCAACCCATCTCACGAAAATATCCTTCCGTCTCCGTACAACCAATTTTCCTATCTCCGTACTCTCCTTAGCATTAATAACCTCCCACACTTTCTGCATAAAAAATTATAAGTATTTTTAACTATCTCATATAAGCCCTCTCAAACAATCGACAATTTATCCATTTCCAAATCCACCATACCACAACAGAAAAAGTCGTAGGCCAAACTTCTAAACCTCGCTCTCTAGTCATCTTCAAGTTACGAATTACCCATTCACGTAAAGAAGTAATTTCAAAAAACTAATTCGACCTTGCGAACGGAAATAAATTCCAAACCTTTTTTTGCTGCATTACAATCTCTTAGAAGATTGATGCACTACAATTTCTTGCGATGGATATACCTGTCATAAGTTTTTCCCGGGTCAAGTATTTTACACTTGAGTGGATAAGACAAGATTAGGGAATTACAAATAACTCGTCTTTTCTACCCATATAAATATTAGTTGACCAGTCATAAGCTTGTGACGGATATACACGTCACAGTTTTGTGTGGAAGATGCTTATCAGAAATAGCGATGGAGTTGATAGGAAAAGGTTTGCTCAAGTTCCCAACCATATTTAATGACCATAGTCCTTCCTATTCCAGCTAATCAAACCAACCGCACTTAATAAAAGAGACCAAACACAGAAACTCAGAACACCTTGTTATCGTCGCTTCTCTCTCTATATTGAACTAGTAACCATAATTGTAATATTTCTTTTATAGTTCGTTTGAGTTTGATTAATTGCTGCTAATCTGATTCGTTTTAGTTTTATTAATTCTTTTTTTTTCAATTAATCTTTCAAACATATTTCCGACATAAATCCCGTGATCGTTGTAATCAATTGTAATATTTCTTTTATAGTTCTAATTATAATTGTATTATATGATTATTTGGATGATTTAATTACCTCTCACATGCAATTCAATCTAAAATCCTACTTCGACCTAATTGAATGCTAAACTACATGTTCAACCGACATAGTTTAATTCACATGTTAGGATTAAACGTGGATGTTGCATTGCATGCATATAATCGACAACACATCGATAACAGAAGAGTTTCCCTAATCATTAGTAGATGCCGCTATCGAGGCAGGCGGGATTAGGTGTTCGATCAAAAGAACTTTCTAATACGTACCCTCACCCCTTACTCCAGATCTCCGTGAATATCCGTGTTCATTGGCATCCACGAGAGTCATTCTAGACATAAAATGCTAAGGGTAACGAGTTCTTAGTTTTCATGTCATCACTTTGTGTCTTGACATGACATAAAGTATTCGAACAGTTCCAACTTCCCACAAAAGTTGGTGGCGACTCCACAAATGCGTGTTTTCACGCTTGTCCCTCGTTTCTCCAGCCGTGGTATCCCGTGCACCACAGTTTTGAAAGGATCGCAAAACTCGTGTATCACACCAAGCTATAAGGTGGACCGCTTTCTTCCCTTCACTACCACCCAAAAGAAAATGCCTCGACTTCTTGTCCATCGGGCCACATACCGTTCTAGGAATTTTCGCAGTTTGCATACTATAAGCTATCGTAGATAGCGTGGATTGGGCGAGTGTGGATCGTCCAGCTAGCGATAATTTCTTAGTCACCCAACCAGCTAATCTTCTATATAATGTTTCTTCTAAATGAGCAAGGGTATTTTTTATCACTCGACCATTAATAGTCGGCATTCCAAGATACGTTCTCAAGTCGCCCGTCTCCGAGAAAGCAAGAATATGACAAATTTCATTTTTGACTTCCGCATTTGTATTACTGGAGAAGAAGATCCTAGACTTGGCCTCGATTACTTTTTCCCTGGAAAACATTATCCAGGACCCTTTTTAATGGCAGTAGCTTGTTCGACCGACGCTTCACCAAAAATAATCATATCATCCGCAAAGAATAAACTAGTGATTCTTGGACTGTCTAAACTAGATGAGAAAGGGCGCCAGTTATTATCACGCACTTCTAGATCAATGGCTTGTTGAAGCTTTTCTAAGCACATGACAAAGAAATAAGAAGACAACGAGTCCCCTTGTCTAACACCTCGTGTAGAAGTGAATTGATCCGTCAGATATCCATTCCATAAGATTTTCATTTTTGAAGACGTAATACGTTCCATGATAACATCGATGAGTAGTGATAGGCTATCGCACACCTAATCAAAGATAAATAACCTAGATACAAATGAATATAGTAATAGGGGTCGAACACAAGGAGACGGGAGTTGCAAGCAAGTTGTTATGGAGTGAATTTTATCAAAATCGGTTATCAATTGATTTAGTTGGGTTTATGAAACAACAATAATGATAAAGGAAGAGTCTAGGGAGTTCGGGTCACACATACAAATTATGTAAATGCTCAAGTCAAACTAGGAAATTGATAATAACGATAATTGTTTAGACTAAAGACACCCACCTCTCGATATTAGTGTCAACCATAGATCAGGTCCTAACGAGCTCTCGCTTTGGCTAGGTCGATCTACTAACACATGCTTAGTCTAATTCAATTCCGTGTCTCTCGACTTATAGAAAGGATTAACGAATTTAATCAAGGGTTGTGATCAATAATCAAAGACTAACAATACAATGCAAGCATGTTATGGAAACAACTATTTGATATCATAACATCTCATTTCAACAATTGCAAATATTATTTATACATGGCTTCCCTAATTCCCTAGCTAAAGTAACTAATCTTGCATAATAATAACTAATCTAATAACAAATGATAAACTAAGCATGATAACTAATTAATAATGGAAATGACAAAGGAAATAACAAAACAATACAAGAAATAGAATTACCTCAACAAAGAAAATAAAACTTGGAATTGAAGAACACAATGGAACCAAATAACTTGCAAATGAACTTGTAATACAAATTGAAATATTTAAAGGATTTATTTGTAACAACTAATGAAAACTAAACTATTCTAAACCTAATCTAATGACTCATGATATTTTGTAAGAGAGCGAAATCCCTCTCTTTTATATCGGGAGAGGACTCGAAACGTAAAAATTCCACAGAACCCAAACCCCAATCGGGGAATGGAAACCCCGATCGGGGTTTCACTAATCCAGGAACATTTGCTTAATGACTCAATTAAATGCTTGAGGAATCCTATGATACGCCTTTAAGCTCCTTAATTCTTCGGTTAATTGCATAATTTGGCATCTCATGAGCATCCAAAGAGCATCCCTATGTTGAGTTGTGGACTCCTTAAGTTGGGCTTCATTTTGATTTCTCATTTGTACACCAAACCATTTTACAAATCTTCATGCTTGGGTTTGTCATTTCTCATAATATCCTTCCATGGTCCATCTTGATTCCATTTTAGCTTAGTGAATTTTGATGCTTGCTAATGTGCTAGGAAAAAGCCTCTAAATGCTTAGATTCCTACAAAATGTGACAAACACAAGCAATACACCTAGAACACGTACTGAGCTCACAAATATACTAAACAAAGTATAATAATCAAATAAACCGAGCTAAATTAGGGAGTTAAACTAATATAAAATGGACTCATCAAGTAGACCCAGTAGGCACATGTCAAGGAGAGTCGACTGAATAAACTCCCAACGAAGTCTATCGTAGGCGTTTTCTAGATTGATTTTAATAGCCTTAAAACCTTTTTTTTTGTCGCATAGTGTGAATGCATTCTTGTATTATGACAATATTATCGATAATTAGTCGACCCATGACAAATCTACTTTGGGTCTCCGAAATCAAGTGTGGAACAACCTTTTTTATACAATTAGCTTAGTAAAAACCTTGTTAATGACTTTATACGCTACATTGCAAAGGCTTATGGGTCTGAATTGTGCGACGGTCTCTGGAGCATTAACTTTGGGTATTAATACAATACAGATATCATTGAGGCCAACCATAAATCATTTCCCCTCAAGAACTTTAATAACCATCTCACATAAAGCTGGCTCGACCGTCTGCCAATGTTTCTGATAGAAATTGGCTTGAAATCCGCCAGGTCCGGGAGCTTTGAGAGAGCTCATATTTAAAATCACACTTTTGAATTCCCGCAAAAGAAAAAGACACGATAAGCCAATTCCAACTTTCATTACTGAGCTCTTGAAAAAGATGAATGTTGAAGATGAAATGGTATTATACAAAATAAATTTGGTGGAGACAACGATGTTTGTTGGAGAGAAAACACATATTTCAATGAGGGTACTCTTTTTCATATTGCTTACATATCAGTATAACACTTAATATATTACTTAACGGTACCTGTTGAGGTCTCTTCCAATATGTGTGTGAGGGACATCCATAATATCATGGTCACAGTTGGTGCGTAACTAAAAAGTTAGAGAGTTTAAATGAGCTTTCCTGAAAAATTAGGGTACAAGTGAAATTAGACAATACCAAGGGGTGCAACTAAGGTTTTATTAATGATCAAGATCTTATCAAAAAAAGAAATTTCTAATGAATTCAAGCTTAGATTTACAAATAACCAACTTTGTATGTTTGACAGAAATGAGGATTTTAAATCTATTAGTGGAATAATAACAGAAGAAGATCAGATAACAAGTTTCTTACAAGCAGTATTAACATGGACGAAGTTAAACAAACTGTTTTTAGTTTAGCTGCAAATAAAAGTCCAGGTCCTGATGGCTTTCCCGCTGAGTTTTTCCAAAAATATTGGGACACAGTAGGAAAATCCGTTACTAAAGCAGTTTTAGCATTTTTTCATTCAGGTAAATTACTTAAAGAAATCAATCACACCTTTTTAGCATTAATCCCTAAAGTGGATAATCCTCAATCAGCAAATCATTTTCGGCCTATTAGTCTTTGTTCCACATTTTATAAAATCATTTCAAAAATTCTAGCAAATCGTCTTCGTAATGTTTTGCATAAGGTTATACACCCGTTTCAAGGTGCATTTACACCTAATCGCTTTATTCAGGATAATATCCTTTTAGCACATGAAATTTTTAACTCCTTTAAGCGTAAAAAGGGTAAAGGAGAATGGATCGCAATTAAGCTACTTGATATGGAGAAAGCATATGATCGATTAGAATGGAACTTTATAGAGGAGACCTTCAAGCAAATGGGGTTTAATTCCATTTGGATTTCTTGGATTATGGAATGTATTAAGTCTGTTTCGTACTCAGTTTTAGTTAATGGAACATCTGGAGACGTTTTTAGACCCACTAGAGGTATTCGGTAGGGAGACCCTTTGTCACCATATATTTTCATTATGTGTGTCGAAGTTTTAGCACAATCTCTACAACAAAATAGTGACCAGAGTTCTAGTGACATTGGTTTTAGGATTAGAGCTAGTGTAGAAAAAATCTCATTCCTTACGTTTGCGGATGACACTATTATTTTTGCAAAGGCTTCTACTAAAAGTTGTAAAACTATTAAGTCTATTCTTGATAAATTTTGTAAAATATTCGGGCAATTTGTTAATTTTGACAAATCAACTTTTCAATGTACCAGAAACATTGATCGGTCGTTTCGTGATTCTTGTAGAAGTATTCTTGGTATGAACGAGGAAGCGCATTTGGGTAAATATTTAGGTTGTCCTTTAATTGATAGTAGAGTTACTAAGAATATGTTTGATAGTATTATTCAATCTTCTTGCACTCAACTTTCAAAATGAAAAGCGAATTCTTTATCGCAAGCTGGTAGAATAGTTCTTGTTAATGCTAACTTAGCAGCGAAGGGCACTTTTCAAATGCAAAGCTTTCTTCTTCCCTCAGTCGTCCATAAAAAGTTAGACAAAATTAATAGAGATTTGCTATGGAATAAAAATCCTTCACAACGTAGTCCTAATTTAATTAGTTGGCATAAAGTTTGTTCACCAAAATGGTTTGGTGGATTAGGAATTAAAACTTCTGAATCAGCTAATAAAACTCTTCAAATGAAACTTTTATTAAAAATTCTCAAGGATAAGGAAAGTATTTGGGTTAGGGTAATTGCTAAACAATATTTGAGAAATTGCCCACTCTTTGACCATAAACCCAATTCAAATAGTTCTTGGCAATGTCGTAAGCTTATGAGTTTAAGGAGTCTTTTTCGAAAGGGTTTGAGATGGCAAGTTGGTGATGGTAGTAGCATTAAATTCTGGTATGATAATTGGGTATTTTCTTATCCTCTTATTAACAACTCTATTGATGCCCATGGTTACGATCTTAATCTTTTGGTGAAAGATTTCATCAACCCTGATAAACAATGGGATATTAGTAAATTATCTGCGTTAGTTGATATTGAAGTAGTCAGACAGATAATTGATATTCCTTTACCACACAATGAGATTCCGGATACTCTTATCTGGGGATTATCGGTGGATGAAACTTTCTCTACCAAAACAGCAACATGGCTGGCACAAGGTTTGTCCATTCAAAGCCTTATTAAATGTGATTTTTATTGGATCTGGAAGCTAAATATTCCTCCCAAGTTAAAGATTTTTCTTTGGAAAGCGTGTGTTGATGGTTTGCCTACAAAAAATAGGTTGCGTAAAAGCCATATTGATGTTCCAGCTCATTGTGCTTTGTGCAATCATCCTATTGAGGATCGTGATCATTTCTTTTTCAAATGTCCCTTGATTGGTTCAGTTATCTAATATATGAGCATTATTAGTTTTAATAATTTTTTAGCAACTTATAATAATGTTGCAAATCAAAGTTTTGTGTCAAAACTTAACTTTTTGAAAGAGTTAACCTCAAAAGCCGATTTCATTAAAATTATTTTCATTTGGTGGAATTCTTGGTTTTTTAGAAATGGCCTTATTTTTAATAATGTTCATGTCAATACCAACAAACTTATTCTTTTATGTACTAATGGGATAAAAGTTTGGAATGAGACTAAGTTTAAGGATCTCGACAATCCTTATAAAGATGACTCAACTAGAAACACTATTAGTAGTAAGAAACAAATCAGCTGGGCGAAAACTCTAACTGGTTTTATAAAGCTAAATTTTGACGGATCAAAAGTAGTCGGGAATAAAGCTGCTTTAGGTTACTCTTTAAGAGACCATAATGGTAAAGTTATCTTGTTAGGAGCTAAAACGTGTGGGTCTAATAACATCCTGGTTGCAAAAGCCCTCGCATTAAAAGAAGGCATTTTGGCTGCTAAATCTCTAGGAGTTTCGAAATTGATAATTGAAGGTGACAATCTCTGTGTTATTAACTCAATTCGTAGTACTTGGCAAATTCCATGGGAAATCTCAAGCATTATCAAGGATGTGAAATTAGGTTTTCATTTCTTTGAGGAAGTGATAGTTCAACATTGCTTTCTGGAGTCCATCAAAGTCGCCGACTTTATGACCTCTATTGGACATTCTTGTCCAACTCTTTCGAGGTGGTTTGAAAGTCAATGGTCACAACTTACCTCGCTCATTCGAAAGGATGAAATATGTTGGTCATATACCCGAGGATCAATCTAGTTTTCTTACCTTATAAAAAAAAAAGGTGCAACTAAGGTGGTAGTGCATAAATCAAAAGTGGAGTGAATTTTATGGGATGACATTAGTTTAGAGGGATGATTCAAAATAAGTGTAAATTTTTATTGAAGATGGGGCATTCATTTTTAATAAAGACGGGTCAGATTCCCTCTCATAAGAAGACAAGTGGGAGAGCAAGTAAGGATTCATATACTTTCCTGTTTATCCTTCCATTTGTCTTCTTATGAGAAAATCCGACCTGTATTAATTAAACACAAATATACATACGTCTTCAGTAAGACCAACTGATAACGGAGTTGATAGGAAAGAACTCCTCCAAGTCCCAACCATAATTGATGACCAATGTTGAATTGAAGCTAATCAAACCAACCCCACTTAATTTTGTCAAAGAGAAGTAAAGACACACATAAACTTAAAAACACCCTCGTTAACGTCGCCTCTCTCTATATCATGAACTAGAACTAGTACTACTTGTGTCATTCTATTCTATCTATCTATAATACATAGAGAACTCTCTTCTTCTCCTTCTTCTAAATAACATAACAACACTCCCCAACACTTCTCCTCTTCATCATTCATCCTCATCATCATCTCCATACTTGTTCTTTTCATTTCTGCAACAATGGCGTCTACGACACTCTCACGCTCCCTCACCACCACAACAATATCCACACCTTCACCATTATCAAACCCAACTCTCACTAACCCATATCTCTCATTAACATCCCCTTTTAAATCCAGATCCCTTTCCTTCACTTCTTCCCCAAAACACCTCTCGCATTTCGTCATATCCGCTTCTTCCGCCGACGCCGCTCCCGCTTCTAACGATGTCATCCCTATTGAAAACAGTTTGTATTCTCTTTATTCCCCTTTTTATTTTTGTTTTTTCCAATTCTTTCCATTCTATTCAATAATATTTTCGTTTGCTTTGGTTTTGATGTGCAGGATTTCCGGCATTTCCCACTATTTTGGATATTAATCAGATTCGGGAAATTCTTCCTCACAGGTTTCTAATTTCCTCTATTTAATTTCTTTGTTTTTTGTTTTGTCAAATCAGCTACGAGGGTAGTATAGTATAGGGGACGGGGTTTTGAACACGCGACCAATTATGCGAGATGCCTCCGTCTTAATCACTAGGCTATGGCGTCTTCCATTGGCAAGTATTCAAATTTGAGACTTGAAAACTGTGCTTTCTTATTTGTGACGTTTAGAATTGCTCAACAGTCTTTGTGCAATTCATCATTCTGCTTTTAATACAAGTGCCCGAGTTAAGATTCTACGTTTCAGGAGCTCAACATAGTTTAAAATTTAGGAAGCGGATTAGAAATGTAAAAATCAACTCAGTGAACAAAAAACCCCCCCAAAGATGACATAAAAAAATCGTTTTTTTTTCCACCTTGAATAGAAAGAGGGGGCAGGGTAGAGCACATGCATAGTTCCACCACAGGCCGCCTCCATCGTGATTGTTTATACGAAAACATAGGTGAGACAATCTTACTAGGGGACGTGGTGAGTCGTTTTGTCAATTCAACACGATCAACAACGTCAAAGCCTTAATCTCAAAATGATTTTGGGTCGGCTGGAATGAATCTTCCTTGAGAACCGGCATCGAATGATCAAACACCTCCAAATGCAAAATAAGATAAAAGGAAAAGAGTGCAAGGGGAATGGGAAAGGCAAAGGAAACATGATTAGGGATGAGATCTTTGCCAATCAACCCTCAAATTACTTTTGTACAAAAACCTAAGAGAGTGACTGCCTTTTCAGTATAAAGGAAGTACTCATTTTCATCTTAAAGTTCACATGACTTCATTGTATCGCTTTCAAGGGTGGTCGATTGGCATTGGATAGGGTGGATATGTACATTCAACTATAGGAGACACGGTAATTGTGGAAATTGCAATTCTATGTGTTGATTTTTAATGACCAGTCTATGTTTTATTGTAACTTTCTTAAAGATTAGGGTTTAGGGTTTTGGAGCTTGAGCTTATATCGTTAACTTTTTGCAATGTTTAGGTTTCCATTCCTATTAGTTGATAGAGTTGTGGAGTACAACCCTGGTGTGTCGGCGGTTGGGATCAAGAATGTGACAATTAATGACAATTTCTTCCCCGGGCATTTTCCCGAGAGGCCCATTATGCCGGGTGTTCTTATGGTTGAGGTAATGTATATGTCTTTCCGTGTCATTCTCTTGTTTTCCCCGTTTTGGTGAGGAATTTCTGTATAGTGACAAGTGTGCTGATTGGCTACTATTAAAATGGGTTTTATTTAGGCACTGCTGTAGATTAAATTTGATTTTTTCTGATTGAAAGTATGCTGAACTATCAATAGTTATTGCTGCCCTTTCAAGATGTAGGATTGGAAGAGCTTGTTGACATTAATGCCCATATAATGTGCTCTTATGCTCTCAAATTCAGTTCTTGATACTCCGTCATCAAATATATTGTTCTTGCTTGATTTTATGAAGATATTTTTGGGGAGTTGTCCTATTACTGAACTCGTGTTTTATTCGAGTATTGTTTAAGGAGTTCATAGAACTATAGAAGCCTAGTTTCCTGTGCTCATCTTTGGGAAGTCTGCGTAGTGCGTACCAATTGTGTTGGGTGTACACAAAATGTAATTTTGCAGAGCTAGAATGGAGGACAAAAGGAAGAAACAAAAGCTTAAGTGCTTAAACTATCCTCCATATAAATTGGAAACACTTGTACTCCCTCCCATTATTTGGAAAAACATCATTTGAAAGTTGGATATAGTTGTGTTTTGACCTTATTACCCCTTAATAGCTTCATAGCCCCTGCCATTTGTCACGGGTGAGCCCATTACTAGTTTACCGTGTCTCTCTCATCTCCTTCACCAGTTCACCCTCACAGCCCTCCATTGGTCATCAGTTTAAGCACCCAACCATCACCACCATAACCGATCACCATACAACATCACTACCAACCACAACGCCTATCTATCCCCGACGTTGCCGGACGACCCATCCCCATTTGCAAAAATTACTTCACCACCCTAGAAAACCCTAGATTTAGTATTTTCAAGGTTGTAGGAGGCGAATTGGGGTTTCGTGCGTTGGGATGGGTTTTCGAGGGTGGTAATTTGGGTGGTTGGGCTGGTTTTGGGCATTTCCGGCAAGTGGTGGTGGTGTAGGTCTGGAGCAGGCGAGCTGGTGTATGGATTTAATGTCCGCCGAGGTGGCGGTGTAATTCAGGTGCCGGCAAGGTTTGTCGGAATGGTTTGTGCTGTGTAGTTGTGTATCTGTGGGTATAGGGTGTTGTGCTATGTTGCTTGAGTTGAATCGGTTAAAAGTATCCGACACGGGTGCGTGCCCAAGGGTTGGATTCGGCTATTTTATGAAACAAATTCAAGTTTTTGGTCTTGAATGAAATGTTAAAAGTGTCCTACCCAACTCATGGATGAGCGTCGAGTGTTCTACATGGGTACGCAAGGTAATATTGAAGAGTCAGAGCAACATAGGTGTTGTGTGGCGGTGGGAGGGTATGGCGTGTGCAGGTGTGGTGAATCTGGTGATGGTAGGTGGATTTGGGGCTGGAAGGCTGTAAGGGAGAAATAGGTGGGTGGGAGGATAAGGAACAAGGTCGGTAAAATGGAAGGGCATTTGAGTCATTTTTGTAGTTTTTTTTTACCATTTATAGAAACAGTACATTTCCAGTGAAAGATTGGAAAAAGGAAAACATTGCTTTTCTAGAGAATGGGAGGGAGTAATTGTTAACTTAGATTAGAGCCTCACATAACTTCTTGTCCTCTTAAACCTTACTTTCTTATTATTATAACTTGATCTTCTTAAAAAAAAATTGAAACTTTTATGAGGACTTGAGAATCAACTCACACTCCTTGAAAGAAGGTGTATCCATTATTTGTAAAGACCAAACTTTTATACGTGGAAAGCTTCAGCCTCACAAGAGTACCTTTTTTTTTCATTTATCCTCACAAGAGTACCTTATATAGTTATATATGACTAAAAATGTTTTGCCTTTATCGTTCGTGGCTGAATACTCCACATGAGTACTTCGCTTACCCCTCTCGAACACTCGACAATTGGGCTTGGCTATAACCGAGTCGGAGTAACATAGTCATAGCTCATTGCTGTCACTTTACAGTTTTCTTCGTGACAGTCTGAGTTTCTTTATTCTTATGACTTGACATTAGCTCAGAAGGTTGTAGACTATTTGTTATGACATTAGTATTTCCACTTGTTGAGCAAGATAAATGCAGGCGTGGCTCTGCATTGTTGTAAGTGTACCTCTTTTTTAAATTCTTAATCACCAACAATCGAGATTCACTTATATTTAGGCTATCTAATATAGTAGCTTTTTACGCAAGTTTTGTGTAATGTATTGACGAAAACCTGAAAAAGAAAATTATTGATGAGTTACTTCCTTGACTAAATAACGCAAACAAACAGAATTATCTGCACTACCCAAGAGTCAAGTTGAGAATATGCATTAGGCTGACTCAATCGCTTGTATTCAGGCAATGGCACAAGTAGGTGGATTGGTGATGCTACAACCAGAAATAGGAGGATCTCGTGAGAATTTCTTCTTTGCTGGAATCGACAAAGTTAGATTCAGGAAGCCGGTGATTGCCGGGGATACCTTGGTGATGCGAATGACGCTAACCAAATTACAGAAACGCTTTGGGATAGCCAAAATGGAAGGCAAAGCATATGTTGGAGGTGAAGTCGTTTGTGAAGGAGAGTTTTTGATGGCTATGGGTACTTCTAGTGAGTAAACCATTCCCTTGAAATGTCGTCTTCAGTTCGTCATTTTTCATTCACCAAATTAGTTTGGATGTAGGGGGTCTGAGGCAGTGGGGTAATGTTGTATTATTTTTTTTAAAATTTTAGTAGAGCTTGGTGATGTTACTAGGAATTGCTAGCTCATTATTCCTTAGTTGTGCCTTAATTTTTTCGCTTAAGTGTAGCATTTTCAGTGTTTACACCTTAAGACAGATTCATTGTGTTGTTTACCTTTTTATCAATTTTATTCAGTTCTAAATGTACTATTCTTCTGTTTAGCCTTGGCTCCAATAGGTTACGAACATCAATGGCTCAATGCTATGAAAATTATCATGATCGGGCTGAAAGAGTAATTCGAGCATTTTTAACTAGAAGCACTTTTTTTTTTGCAGCAGTAAAAAAACAAATTACATTCTCAAAGTCCTTTGAGCTAGACTATGAGCGCGTTTATTAAGATTCCTAGGTACAAACTAAAACATTAACAATGAAAATACTGAAGCAAAAAGAAATGTCATGAAGAATTCCTTTAGCAAGATGATGGCATGATGCTTCTTCGCAATCGCCGCAATCCAAATAAAGGATTTGGAGACAGTCAAATAACACATTCAGATGGAGTATCCCTGATTAAAAGCACATTCAAGGACTTTGCGGATACCCATAGCTTCAGCTTGAAGAGTCGACCCAGCACTAAATCTGCAACCTCCTTTGAAGCATCAAAGTTGTTAAACCAACTAACGTGAACCTTAATCTCCACAGAAAACACATGTAGAGTCGTTGCCAATTAGATAAAAAGAGCAACATGTTCTAATCCTTTCCCTCAAACCATCAATCCTAATCAAGTCATCACCACCTATTTCGCCATGATTCGCTTTATATTATTGACTAGCGAAAGTAGCATAAAAAACCGACTGTGATAAGAATTTATAAAAGACATTCGGAACAAACCTTGCTCCTCTGAAGACTATGTTATTCCTAAACACCCATATCTTCCAAATAATTGTCAAGAATTGTTCAATTCTTGATAATAGATCCAGTTAATCATCCACTCAACAATGTTATTATGCACGTAATTATTCGTATTGATGCCCATTATAGAAAAGACCCATATTCTAGATATAACACCACAATCTCTAAACAAATAGTAACCTAAAGATGTAAAATTAGTTGCATTATGTTTCAAAAAAAAATGTTATCTTCCTTTTGTGAAAAACAGATAGGTATAGCCAAGAATCCAAGATTCTATTAGCTCACTCTTCCGCAAAAAGTCTCCTTAACTAAATAATCATTACATATCCCATTCTTTGTAATGATTTACGATTACCTAATTTAAGTCGTGGTACAAAACCGTCAATATTTGTCATTTGCCGAGTATATTTTTTCTATTGCAATTAAAAAAAATTCCATCAATCACTTGAAATCAGTTACACGAATATTTCTCGGGCCGGCCTCTATGGAGAAAATTCTTCATGTAAATTTTATCTCAAATTCTAGACCTCGCCATGCCAAGTCCTTATTGCTGATATCCTTGATTTATGTTGTTTATTTCATAGTATTTGTGATTGTTTCACACTATTGAAACGTTTGTAACTAGACTAGTATATGCACAAAACCCAAAAATATAAAAGAAATAATAAAAAAAGGATAAATAATTAACTCAATATTATGCTTGTTCTCTTGGCCAAGATAAAAATCCACGAGCTATGATCTACTAAATCTCGCAAATAATTCAAAAAAAAAAAAAAAGTCACAAATTTCAACCAAATATTTGAGTTGGACCATGCAAGAATACTCTTGAAGTCTTAATTCAACTTATTGAACTCAACAAATGGAGGCAAGTATTAGTATGACTTTAGCAAACGCCATTAGTTTTGTAAGTCTTCTTGTCGGTGACAAACTTCTTCCAGAGATTGCACACCTCCATCTGCACCTCCATCGCCGTCTTCTTCCTTGACAACTCCTCGTCCCCATTGGCGACTGATAACTTAGCACTAGCGCGTGCAGGGAGGGCATCAAGCTCGATGAGAACCTTGAGGATGTCATTGACAAGGCGGTCAGCAAGGGTTCGGGAGAAGTCTTCTCTGATGACCACACGGAGCACAGTCACGTGCTCAGCGTCTGGAGGCATAGTGTAAGCTGGTATTATCCACCCGAACCTCCTTAGCATGTCGGAGATTTCGAACTCATTGTGAAGACTGTTGTCCTTCAGGGAGAATGCCACTAATGGGACTCCAATGTCTTTTGAGATTATGTTGAATCTCTCTGTTCTTTCCAGTCCTTCCCTTAGGATCTTCGCGTTTTCTTGGCAATTCTCCATTATATTCTTGTAACCCTGCATCAAATATTCAGTCCAGCTTAATTCAGTTCAGCTCGATCAATCATGTAAGTTATAGAGAATATACGAGTTTATAATCAACGTACCTCAAATCCCAAGCGGATTAGCTGATAGTATTGAGCAATGATCTGATTCGATCCTACATAACCCATCAACAAATAAACGTTATGTCGACATTTTTAGGTACTGTTTTTTGTGCAGTTGTATGGCTTATTGCCTAGATAAAAGTAGTCGGTCGAAAATATACCTTTGGAGAAGTTGAGAGTAAAGGTGGGTTGATCAGCACCAAGGTAGTTAATGTGAAAGATGAGTTCGTCAGGCAAATCGTCCTTGCTTCTCCAGATGTTCCATCCAACACCAGCGTAAACAAGGCCATACTTGTGACCACTTACATTGATACTCTTCACTAATGGCAGCCTGAAATCCCACACAATATCCGGGTATATAAATGGTGCTATGAACCCACCACTTGCTGCATCCACATGAATCGGTGTTTCCCATCTACATCCGAGAAAAAATAGATTTTAAGTCGGAATTTAGTTTGGTTTGAGCTGAATTGCCAGAAGAAGCATACATACCCAGTTTCCTTGTTCTTTGCCTCGAGGAGATCGTTCAAGAGCTTAACATCTTCAAACTCTCCATTGAGAGTTGATCCAAGAATGGCCGCAACACAGATGGTGTTCTCGTCCACCATTTCGACTGCCTTCTCGGGGTCCATGACATAGTACCCGTCACTTAGCTTAACTTCCTTCAACTCAACCTCAAAGTACCTTGCAAATTTCTCCCAGCAAACCTGATTGACTAATTATCAGTTGCACATCTCTAACAAAAAGCCTTGTGTAAAACTAACAGTGCTATTATTGATTTCTTGTCGACAATTTGATATTTTATATTAGGCCGTAACAAAAAAGAAAACTCTACAAAATAGTTCCGAGTTAAAACCTGAACATTAGCACCGGTGACAATGTTGGGTTTGTCGTAAGGTAAGCCTTGTTCCTTCCTCCTGTTTTGCCATTTTCTCTTGAAAGCTAAGCCAGCAAGCATGATTGCCTCTGATGAACCCACAGTTCCTACTCCAACCGCGACCTCCGCCTCTCCAAGGGGTGCATTGAACAAATTCGCTATCATGTTCACACATCTATTCTGTTTACACAAATAAAACAAAATTTAATCTCCAATTGTTTTCATTATGCTACTATTTTTTTTTGTGTAAACAGAGCCACAAGGATGATTGTTTATGCTGGCGGAATTTCAACTTAGATCATGACTAGGGATGAATGGATGATAATGAGACGAGACAGCTCATGAGTAACTCCAGCTCCGCTCGACTCGTGTGAGCTAAGCTCGAAAAGCTCACGAGCAGCTCAAACTTGTGTTATTAGATAAGATATTACTCATATTTTATAAAAAATATATTTTATCATGCTTATATATATGTATTACATGTATTAAATGTGCTCATTGATTTGCCAAATAGTTTTATATATAATCTTTAGGTCTTGTTAGTTGGTGTAGTTTATTCACTCAAATGTTTGAAATATAGTGGCTTCTTTTGACCAAAGCATTAGGAAAAGGGATTGATTTGGACTTATTTTGCGTTTTAGACTAACTTTTAAGACTATTCCAAAAGGATTAAATTGTTATTAATCCTAATTATTGTAACCGTAAGATAAAGACAATAAAGCAGAAGATAAAACACAAAAGTGCGATAGATCTCGCATCCTTTTGCGCCACCTAAATTATTAGTTATTACATCTATCATTTGCGTTAGTTTAATAATCAAAGAAGGAGAACTTTCTTGACAAACTTTGTCATTTGACTTGATTAGTGATGACTCCCCCGTAAATCTCTCTCAATTTTCACAAAATTTTACAATTATAAGTGTTTATATTCATTCAACAAAGTCACGAATCAATGTCTATGACAATAATAAACTTAATTTAACACGTGCAACTAAATTTTTTGACATATAAAGCAAAATAAACTTTTAACAAAAAATTTGGGAGACAATAACAAATCTGAGTGGGATCATTTTAATGTATTTGCTATTCGTTTCTTTCATTACGGGATCGTAAAAACATAAAATTTCCAAATCAAACAAATTCTAATAATAAAAAACGTCAATTGTCGGAAAGTTGTGGGGCCTTGATTGTACGTCCTAAAAAGATCATTTAATAAAAGTAGAAATACATTTGAAGTGCATTCTATCACTCGTTATACGAAAGCATTACTTTTAATAAAAAGAACTTATCAAGGCAGGTTTTGAGTGACAAAATACATTATTTTAGCGTGGTGTTATAATCGTCCAATATTTAAACCCGTGATATTAATTACGATGTCCGAAAAATTGAAAAGGGTAAAAAAGAACATGCCTGGAGCTCAGTGGTAACAGGGTATTCATCCATGTCAACGTAGTTCTTGTTAATGGCAGCCATCATAAGTTTGTCACACTCGGGTTCCATCCATGTTGTCACAAATGATGCCAAATTCAATCTTGGATTTCCATCCAACATAAGTTCATCGTTTATTATTTGATATGCTGCCTCCTTTGGTATTGATTGTTCTGGCATCTTGAACCTGAATTTTACATATTATTATAAACCCGAATTATTAACCATTACTAAAGCTCTAACAAAAAATAACGTATGTAATACTCCGTATTTGTTACTGCCTCGGTTTCATTAGGATGTATATGTCGTACTAATGGAAAGGAGGATGTATTTTAGAATTAAGTAGACGTACTTTTGAGAGGACATACAATTTCGTACTAATACAATGTGAGAGTAGCTCAATCCAACAAAATTTCCGTCTGTATATCGTAATTATTAAAAACACAAATTTCACTTTTATTGTCCTTTTTTTTATTCTGATTTTCATATTCCAAATTTATTGTCCAAATTCTAAATACAGTAGGTAAAAATAGCGAACTACCCATTATACTCTAACTAGTTATAAACCCGTGCAAATTGCACGGGTATATTGTTTTAAAATTTGTTATTATAGAAAAAATTATATATGATTAAGTTTTATTGATTAATAGATGAGTTATAAAATAATTTTTAAGATTTTAGATCTCAATTATAAATTTTCTAAATTTCATTTGCAATTATTATAAATGATACATTATGTTTGCCGAGTAATTGTTGTAGTACAATATACTTATATACCCTCTTGTTAGCTAAATTTGAGTTTCTTACTCAGGCTGCTTTAAAAAATCCCGACTTATATAAGATTGAACAAACAAAACTTTTCGAATGAAAATCAACCCGAAATTGAAATTGCATGACTCTAAATAGTACCACATTTGCAATTTCTTAAACTCGTTTTCATTAAAAACGAAATCAATCACCCATTTTTCATGTTTAAAATGAAATTATTGACCCATGTTCATTTAGTACATATTACTAATTAGTAAAGTGACAACTTGAACTTTTGACCCGTGGCTGGTCAAATTGTTAAATATTCAAACATGTTAAATAATCATGAAAACATGTGATAATTAAAAACTACGGATTAAATGATATACTTTAGAAATTTTATTAATATATAAACCGCATTATCAATTTTGTTATAATGGTAAGGTCAAATAATGAGATATATACCTGTCGAAAATTGACCCAGACCAACATGTATATTTTAAGGTCAAAACTTGTAAATTATAACTCGCTAATAAATTGACCCAAAATGTATAGTTTAGGTCGAAATTTCGTTTAACCCGCTCGATCTAAGATGCTAAAGATAGACTTTTGTCTTAAATGTGACTATAATAGTGTTATCTAAGTCCCACCCCTTTAAAAAAATGATTTTATAAACTTAATTTAATCCGTATTATGACCATAACTGGATTCATAAAATGTACGACTTGAAATACGGAGTATTATTTTACCTACACAACGATAAGTCGATAACTATCTAATCATAGGTACACAATAACAAATTAGCAACCTAAACAATAGGCTAGTTAATACGAAGTAATGTTTGGGCCAAAGTTAACGTCCCAAAGCTTCAAATGTGTCTTGATACGAAAATCGTTTAAACCTTTTTTACTACTCTTATTCGTTCTCACTGACTTACCTCACCTTCACAAAGTCTATTTTACAAAAATTGTTCGCCTTAATACATTACCTATTAATCCTCCCTTCACCTCGTCATCATCAGCCTCCTCTTCACTATTAAATGATTTACCCCATATAATTAGCAGGATCTCTTATAATTATTTTTTTGAGTTTTCATTCCATGATCGTAAAAAGGTTAAATACTTTTTTCATATCCAATATCAATATTAGTATTTTTGCTATGTTTTTTAGAAACATTTTTTATATTTAATTTTTTTGTGGGTATATTTTTATTATCAAACAATCCTGTCAGTTGGTTTTTTCCTGCTTTTTAGAATTTTTTTTCAAAAGTTTATTTTTTGTTGCTAGATCCAGTAGACTCTTTGTTTTAAGGGTTTGTAGATTTGAAAATACTTTTTAAAAATTCTCCAGATTTAATATTTTTTTTTATGAATAATAAATATCAAATTTGTTGATAAATATAATTAATACTACCATTTATCAAACATTTTTTAGTTTTGTCTTGTAAAATCAAAAATATCATATGTTATTAAAAAAATAAAATGCTCTTCTTTACTTTTTCTTAAATTAAGGGTTGTTTGACACCTCAGCAACATGGTTGTTGCTTTCTTAAAGTAAGATTATATATAACTTCTTATTTCTCATTTTGATTATATCTTGTACGGAGTATTTAAGTTTATTGGTCACGGGACATTTATAATATTTCACGGATTTTTCTTAGATGTGACTTTTACTCGAACTTGGACAATAAAAGTGGAATAGAGGGAGTTCTACGTACATCTCATGCAGTATCTATCACTCTAACGCTAAATTTCATATAGAAATGGTTTCGATTTTGGAAAGATCAAACTTTCAACTTGAACATCACATGTAAAATTCCATAATAACCGGCACAATATCGCCATGAGACCGTCTTACCCAAGTTTTCCGAAATAACTAGCAATGGCGCAATAATGCGAATATAAAAAAAACACGAAAAAAAAAGAGAGGTACCTAGGAAGACAGACGCGAACATATCTGGAAGCAAAAGTGGAGTGAATAGAGACATCAGTTTCCGGGTTTGCTTTTAGAAGAGCCATTAAAAATATATTACCGAAAGTTTAATCAATTTTGTTAAGAATATAGTAAGTATTAGATTACTAAAAGAAGGATTAAAAAGAAGAGTGAAAGGAGATGAAGAGAGAAAGAATAGATTAAAATAGAATTTGATTTGCGAAGAAGAAGGTGAAGAGGACGAATGTTATATAGAGCATGCATGAGAGTATGAGACTCTTTCCACAAAGTTTATTTATAGGATTAATGGTTTATATTAAGTCTTCTAAATTATGGTCCTAATTCTATAAGAGAATATTAGTAGTAGTAATAGTTAGTAATTTAGTATATACCCTTTGTGAAAATGAATGTTCCAACTTGGGGGTTATTGAATGAGGAAATTACCAACTTGTGACAATTTTGCTTTAGAAAATTCATAAATTATTAGTTCAGGCGGTCTTAAATTAAAACGTACTCACAATCGATTTAAATAATGTTAAAATGAGAAAGGAATTGCGAGAGGGTCTTAACTAATTAAGACTGTCTTAGCAAGATCTACTATAGAAAATTTATGTTTGGCTAGATATGTTTTTTTTTTTAAAATGTGTTAAAGAGAATATTATTTAGCAAATTGAAATGGGCTGGAAATGATAAATTTTGGTACTATGGTCTAGATCGTTTCTCTGGCATGGAAAATGTGAGTGAATTGTCGCTAGGAGTTCCGTTTTTCACTGCAAAACGTCGCTAGATCATGTTTTAGGTCGTGAAAAGTAGGTACGAACTGTCACTGAAATTGTGAAATTATTCTTTTTTAAAAACAAAATGTCAATATAATTGATCATAAAATGCAAGTTGTTGATCTAATGTACTTCGTATTGTTACCTAAATTTTAATCACAAGATAAAAAAAAATATATACTACATAAATCGTATGGTCAACAAAATTACGTACATCGTATTTTATTGTTATTTGATAAAGTTATATGAGACAACTTGATATATAAAAACTTTATTAAAATTAAATTTTTTATTTATTGAAAGGGTTAATAATGACGTAGCTCTATTGTCTCATAAAAACAAATCCTATTTATTTGGCAAATTCTCATTCAAGATGAGTCGATCGTCTTAAGCGAGTCATATATATTCATGTGAAAAAAATAAGACAAAAGCAGAATGTATAAAAAAAAAGCAAAAAAAATGTCTTATACTCCGTATTTAACTATGTGAATGATATTTGCGTCTAAGAAAGAGTAGCGGTATTAATTCAAGTAAAACAAGCCATTGTATCTGGAAGAGTACATACATGGCTACATTTGTAATGCATATATACTTGTCAAACAAGTTAAGACATGTCAACAACATTGAAGATTATAAGTTAAATTTAACATTGACTATTATTAGTATAAAAACATTTAAACAATTGACTAGTATTTGGTTGAAATATGACTTATACTAACAACAATTACGCTGATGGTTCATTACATTCCAGCATTCCACTTGGTAGGAAGTAGGAACCACTGTATTGTTTGCCGCTACATGTTTTTGATTCATTCATTCATTCATTCATTATTATTATAAATAATAAAGTGAAAACGAATGTAGAAATATGGAATATGGATTGTACGCGGAAGTCGCCTTTGCATTATTAAGCAAGTAAGCTTTCCCACTTGCTTCTAGCCCTATTCAATTTTGGAGCAATGTTAGTGATAAGGGTTGCTTCAATAGTAAACGGTTCAACTTTTGACTTTAAAGTTAGGGGTCCAATTTTCATTAAGTTAAAATATAACATGTTGGTAAACGATCTATAAACACCATTGTAAGTCTTCAAGGAGGTCAGTGGTCTGCCCTAGCCTTGGACTGGGTAAGACCTACCCTTTAACCTAAACTATTTTGCACCAAAAAAGAAAATTAGAGCAATGCTAAATCTTCCGGGTCAACGGTCGATAACGTTTTTTCAGAAGAAAAAAAGGGTCACCTACACGGTTCTTGTGCAGGAATGTGGAGCCTAAGACTGCAAATTGCATTTGTTGCAAATGTTATATGGCAGTGACTTGGAGCAAAAGTGAGAATAGGTAAGCTTATGGAGTATAATATTGCTCCTGTAAATTAGAGAGAAAAACAGGGCTCAAGTTAAAGTCTATTGATCCTGCAAATTACTGTTCAATGATTAGATTACCAATTTCCTCTCCTTAATTATTCCAAATTTACACCAACTTTTACGAATTATTATGCATTATTCCTTTTGTGTGAGAATTCAGTTATCCTGGAAAGACAGCTTACATTTGAACATTCTAAATTTCAGGTGAGACTTTTTGGTTGTCAAGAATGAAAGAGGGCCGAAAGTACACTTTTGAATCCTTTTAAAAGTGCAGGCTCCACTTTACAAATTGAAAAAGTGTTGCCTCCTCTTTTCTGATATTTTCTGCTGGAAATACTAGCTTACATAGTTGAATTATATAAATTTACCTTCAAAGAAATAAAATAAACAAAATAAATATAAAAAAAAGCCTAATAATAATAATTTTCTGAGGGTATAGAGCCCGAAGAAACACTCAGGGTTAGAGACTTAGAGCCCAATGTTATGTACAGCTTTGTGAAGTATCTTGAATCTTGAACTTAAAAGTAAAGCGCAACCTTTCCTGTTGTGTTCTCTTACAGTTCGTAAAAAAGGCCCCATTTGCGTCACAGACTCGCAATATCCTAATAGTTGCTTCGACAAAACAAATCCAACCATTATCCATTCATCAGATAAACTTCATTTCCGTCCACACAAGTATAAGGGACATTTGTCGGAATTTCATGAGAAACACCAGTGTAAATCAGCTGGTGTGCGCTGGTGCATCAGGTTCTGCTTGAACTTCGTCATAACTGCCAGTTTCATCGTTGTATTTGTACCTGTGGAGAGGTCAAATTAGCTTCCATTTTTCAGCCACCAAAAATCATACACTTATAGGCATCAGCCTCAACATTGAAGAGTTATTAAAATAGAATTTAAAATGCTTCAAACCTATTAAAGGCAAGTAAAATTATAGGAGTTTTTCGACCGAGGTAAGACCACAAGAGCGACAAAGCTCTTGCTCCCAAGTTCGAACATGCGACATTGCCAAGAGAATAAAACTTGAGACCTCAGATTTAACTAGTTCGATTCTTTTTGGACTTGACAAGCCCAATATGACTTAAGATCAGCACAAGTGCAAAACTACCAGTCTACCAACACCACCACACCCTCTCCATGAATCATAATAGAGGACAGCATTGCTAAGCTCCGATAACAGCAAGTACCAGTACAGTTCAATTTTCCCACATACTTATCCTTCTAAGATTAAAATTGTCAAGGCAGACTTGCATCTCACTGGAAATGTACATATATAGTACGGAGTATTTATTAAGAATACTATAGGTAGCCTAAATTTCTGTTCCTCAAACTTTGCCGTCATCTGTGAACTCCCACAAATCAAGGAGAGAAATGACAGCAAAGACACAGCCTCCTTAATACACACATTTGTCCTCGTCCATCAACATCTGATGGTCTCTTGATAAGAATATTGACAATAGTGTAGCAAGGAAGACAGAATAACAATTGAATGAAAATAAAGTGCACATGGTAAACAGTTCCCGGGTCATTACCACTGTCCTGAGGATGCAGCACAGTACAATCCTGTAGATGGGTCATAGTAATATCCCGAACTGTTGCTGTAATAGTACCTAAAGAAAGACACATTACAGAAGCAAGATTATATAGTGGTACTGGTATCAATGATAGACTCTTGAGTTTTTATTTACTCCACCTGACTTTCACAGGTGAATATGGTGAGAACAATATCAGACAGAAAAAAGAAATTCATATTGGTCGACTAATTTGCCCAAACTTTTCTTTAGTATCAATGGATAAACAAGAAGGCCCAGAAGACAAGAACAGAAGCAGTGTGTGGTCAAAGACCCAAAGGAGTACCCAGAAGCTTCATCATATACATAGTCGCTTTCCCCTGCCCAAGAACCTGGTACAACAGTAATTATAAATCATAAGAAAGCCAAAATAACATGTCCAGGTGAAAGAAAAACACGAGCATTGAATATACCTCCTAAATCTTGGCTTTCCATATCAGCTGCCAGCTGACCACTTGTGCCTTCACCAGGCATAGAAGCTCCATAGTTTTGCGTTGCATCCTTCTCGTTAGGTTCATCACCAAACATGTCAAATTCCTCCTCTCCATTTCTTGCTCGAGCTAATGCCTCGTATCCTTCTGAGTAAAGCAACACATTCAATGTAACGTTACCACAACAGCATAAGATCTTATGTTAGTAGTACATCTTAAAAAATGACCACCCAGTATTTGAAATACGTTAACTGTGGAAAGATAATACTTTACTGTTAACATACCTGCCTCACGCTCAAAAACCTCCTTTTCTTCATGATATACATCTGCAGTAACATTATCAAATGAGAAAAAGTGCTTAGATATACAATTGACTAGTAAGCCATACAGGCAACAGGTGTCAAGACTGTCAACTACCAATAGAGACAGAATATTGGCAATTGGAGAATCTACAGATTGAAGAGCTTACTGTAATCTCCATTCTCCATGAGTTTCATAGCATCTTCTGTAAGCTGATCAAAAATATGTTTTGCTTCAGGTGACATCTTGGCCTTCTTGTCGCTAGAATGACCTTTTAATCGTTTCAGGGCTTGCAGAACCTACAAGCCAGACGGTCGTAATTTACAAACCATGAAAGTGAATAAAAACCAATATCAGGAAAGGAAAGATTTAGCAACGACAATTAACATAGCACAAACCAATAAAGACTAGCAGAGTAATTAAGGAATTAAAGCTGTAATATTACATATATATACTCCGAGAGTTTGTTTGGATTTACTTTTAGGAGGAAAAGGGAAAGGGGAATTGAACAAGGGAGTTTGGCTCCAAATCTTTCTCATGTCGAAGGGATTATAATTTGACTTGAATGAGAGAAAATGGATCCCTTCTATTTCTCTTTCTCTCCCCTTCCCTCCAAACCATTTTGCTATCCAAACAAGGGAAATTGTATCCCTCCTCCCTCCCCTCCTCCCTCTCATCCCCCCCCCCCCCCCCCCCCCCCCCCCCCCCCCCCCCCCCCCCCCCCCCCCCCCCTACATCCAAACAAGCCCCTAATATTTATGAGGAAATATCTGTTGGGAAAAAAAAATGATGCAAGAATACTTCAAGGACAAAAATGTACACTAAGCCTTGTTTGGATACCAAAATAGGAGTGAAAGGGAGGGGAGGGAAAAGGAGGAAGGGAAGGGGAGGGAGAATGGGGGAGGTGATTTACCCTCCAAATCTTTCCTTTGTTGAAGGGGAAATAATTTGGCTTGGGGGAGGGAAATGGAGCAATCCATTTTTCCTCCCCTCCAAATCCATCCACCTCCATTTTGCTATCCAGAAAAAGGATGTCTCATCCCTCCAAGTCCCACCTCTTCCTTTTCCTCCAAATCCCCCCATCCAAACACACCATACAGGTTGGACAATGTGATACAAAAATTTAATTCTAGCACAAAATCAATTATCTCATTATGATGGCCTTGATGGCTGCGCTGGGCCGTTTTGAAAGCAATCGTAAGAAACATGGTGTGATTTTAAAAGGAATGACAGAGGTGTATGAGAATACAGAAAGTATTATACCGTTTCACCAGGTTCAAGAGCATTCGCAATACGTCGCTTCATTTTCCCGACATCATCAGGGGACGTCTCTTTCTCTTCATCATCATTCTTACGAACAGAGGAAAGCCTCTCAGCAAGCTTTGGGTCGACTTCAACACTATCAAGCCATGCATCCTGCAAATCCCCACAGGAGTTAAAAAAATTGCACAATACCAGGGCAAGTTTCTGAGTTGCTGAAATTCATACAAACATAAACCATAAGCCCGTAATAACTCACACCTTTTCTTCATTTTCAGTAACATATTCGACAAAATTCCCTGCTTCGTCAAAGTAACCTTCCTCCCTTTCTTTTTCCAGATTAAAAGGCTCCATTGCAATTCCATCATCAACAAAAGTTTCACTCTCCTGGCAAGGGTTAAAGTACATTATAAGCACTTATCCTTAAATCTTCAAAAACAAGCACAAGAAAAGAGGGAGAAAAACTCAGACAGAAGAGTCAAAGACTATATAGGACACATGAAAGATACTGCAATCGTAGAAATGAACATCCTGCATCGTTGCATGATTTGCATCAATCATACAAGGATAAACGGGGGACCATAGTGGATTTGTGGTAGAACTAGAAGTCCACATCAACATGTATCATACGTTGTTCAAAAAATTGCAACTTTACATACAAAATTGTAAAAGACAGTCAGCACTTTAACCTAGAAATCAGAAAACATATACAGCAGCCAATTACACATCAGCAAGATAATAATAGCCGTAAAAACAAATGCAATGAAACATCCCATTATCAGTAAGAACTATTCGCTAATTCGGTGGTGGCACATTACAGCTTTCCAAGGCTCCAAGCGCACACCAGAGTAACAAAATTCACTGATGACATGAAGGTTTCAAAAGTGAATTCCACGTGGTGAAAAACACTTCGCATCCATTTCCTGCTGTAGAATCTGCCGAGGTCAGTGCCCACTACCTCGAGTGTTTTTATACAACTTCCCTCATATAATC
Source organism: Heliosperma pusillum (assembly GCA_022085475.1). NCBI lineage: Eukaryota > Viridiplantae > Streptophyta > Magnoliopsida > Caryophyllales > Caryophyllaceae > Heliosperma > Heliosperma pusillum. Next base: position 35,646 of record JAIUZE010002526.1, on the reverse strand, counting down.
ATGTGACAAAAAAAGGCTAAAACAACTTACGAAGTACTACACATGTACCATCTCCAATTCTCTAGTAGTCAATATTGCTTTACAAAATGCTTTACAAAAGTGTTTCAAATACATAACAAAATATCTTCTAAACTCCAAGTTAACTCATCTTTCCTATGATTCAATGAATTAACTACTGATTAAGGAATTCCTACCCGAGATAACAAACACACAAAACACACATCAGTAAAAGTCGTACAAACTCCGATTCAACAGTGTCATTGATCACGCCATTGCTATCCTTAATACTTCACACAAAATTATAAACTCCAACTTAATGGTACGGACTGGAGTGATATCGTTAAGATTGCCATACATCATTACAATTCCTTAAACTAACACACGAAAATCCGACAATTGACTTGAATAAGCATCAAGCACCAAATCTTTAACCACATATGCATCAAATTAAACTTGAACGAGATACTACATACATCAAATGCTCATACATCATTGAAATTCCTTAAAATAACACACAACATAACCAAAAAAAACAGAAAACTAAGTTAAATAAGCTTCAAACATCGAATAAAGAAGACAGAAAGGCGAACCTGATAACGAACTTCAGCAGCGGAAATACGACTCAAAGCAACCTCACCTAAATCCTCAGTGAACAGCTGAGTCGTCATATGGACACGGCGGCGCGCGCGCTCCTTCGCGGCGGCGCGTGGATCGGATAAGTCCGTCGGCGCGGTCGGCATGTCGACATCCTCGTTTGCCGGCTCATACGACGGCGTTTCAGGCTTCACTTTCTTGCCTTTCGGAAACCTCACTCGTTTTGCCCTAATTTAATTAACAAATAAATATCAATTGAAACCTAGCTATTTGAAGATAGCAGTAATGATAAAGAGAGAGGATAGAGAGATTACTGAGGTTTAATGGAGTCGTCTTCTTGGACGCCGGTGAAGGGGCGCTTCCGAGAGGACGACGAAGAAGCTTTTGCATCGTTCATGGCGGATAATTTGGAGTTTCGAATTTGTTTCTCTTTTCTCAGGTGTTCGATGTAGAGTGTTCCCAACTTCCCAATTCAAAAAGTCTTCCACTGCCTTTAGGCCAAGTTCTTTCCCGCTTAATTTCAGATCGTTTTATTTCAGCTCGGCTATATTCAAAACAGTTTCGTTTAGTTTTAAACAATTCTATTCAACTCAACTCTTCACAAAATTAAGTTTTACTTCAATTTCGTTCACTTCAACTCAGCTCCATTCAATTTAGGTCATTTAAGTTCACCTTTATTTAACTCAATTATGCTCATCTCAGCTAAAAAGAATAGGGGCTTAAGTCTTTCAAAGTTTCAACTTTAAATTGCCCAAAATTTATTTCGGTAATTCTTGCCGAGGAAGGTTTATATTTCGTCACAAATCGAAAACGATATAAACATGATTCATTTAAGACGAAGAAATTTTCTAAGTTATAATAGATTGTCGTAGAAATGGTCACATCTATATATAATATAAAAAGGCTAGACTAAGCATAACCTTTCACCATTCATCTTTTTTATATGCTTAGAGCATGCCACATCATCATCATTATTTTTAAAAAAATAAAGTTTAAAAATTTGTAGCATTAAACACATATTAAAGGAAACAACCATTGAAATTTTGCTTTTTATTTGTTAAGAAAAAGTAAAACTACAATTAAACTTAAAATTAAATACTAAATTTTAAATTTTAATGTTTTATTGAAAGAAAATTATTTTAAAAAACAAAAAAATTGGAAAATTTATATTATATAAAATATAAAAAGGCTAGACTAAGCTACCTTTCACGATTCACCTTTTCTATATTTTTAGTGTATGTCACGTCATCATTATTTAAAAAATAAAATTTAAAAAATTGTAGCTTTATACAAAAATTAAAGCACAATAATTTAAATGTTCATCTAATATACTAATAAAGCTGTAAATTTTCATCTCCCAAAACATTACTCCATTTCATAATTGCAAATTCACCCTCTATAAATCATTTATGAAAAAAGAATTTAAAATAGTATACAAAAAGGCAAAGTATTAATCAATATAATAGTTAAGTTTTAAATCATCATCTCCCAAACATTACTCCATTTAATAATCATAATTTCTCCCTCTTTAATAATAAACTTTTCATATCCTACTGATATAAAACCAATTCAACAAATGTGACCTATATATAAGATCAATTGATAAGACATCTATCACATTCCTACAAAAATCACGGAAAATTTGTTTCTTTACCTATATATAGTCATTTGATTGATTTTGAAAATCTTTTTCTATCTTTCCTTTATAATGGGGGTTATAATAAATTAGCGAAGGAAATTGAAGAGATAAGAGAGGAAGTAGAAGAATAGAGAAGAATCTAACAAACATTTGTATCATATTCTTACTTCTTAGCATAATTTAATGTTGATGAAGTGATCAAATAATTGTAATCTTAACTTTTAGTCTCATATTTTTAATGTTGATACAATATTTTGGGAAGTTTTTAATGTATTCATATTAGTTGATAATGTGTAGTGAATCTGTTAAGATTGACACTAACAACCTAATACATATGTATTAACAAAGCAAATTTAGTGTAACTAAAGCTTTACTCATATTTTTCATGATGTCGGTTAGAGAAAGGTAAGTTTATCTTTTTTTTTTTTACTTAGAATACCAAATAGTGGAATATCTTATAATTTTGTTTTTTAAGTGAGACTGTTGTATGTATATTGATGTTTTTATCTATTACCATCCCATTTAAATTGTTCTTATTTTATTCAATGTTAGATCGTTGAAGAGAAAATGAGTGAAAAATATTCTAATTCTTAAGTATCATTATTATTTTCACATACAAAATATAAGTATATAACTATGGTTAATAGTACTTAATATTTTTATAATATAATCATTTAAAGTTGTAAACTAAGAAAAATATCATTTAGACGGACAAAAACTGTATTATTCGGCTACAAAATCAAAGTTAAATGAAAATAACAGAAAGAGGATGCAATAGTAAAAAAACCACTAAAGAAAATTGTGAATATCAAGCCACTACAAAAAGTAGTAAATTTCCTTTTAACATCTATTAATAAAGAACTAGAAAAGTCCCGTGATGTTTCACGGGAAATTAAACTAGTTTGTCATTAAAATGGTGATATTTGCCGTGTTTTCGGCTTGTGATGAAAAGTGTTTATCTTCAATGAGAATTTGTGAATTTATTTTTACACAGTTGTTATTTCTCTGTTACAATTAAATCAATGTAGGATAGATTTATTTAATAAGCATAATTTAAAGTATCGTTAATATTCTCATAATAATACAAATTTCAATTTAATTTAAAATAATCATGTTAGTGCTCTGTTTTACTTAATACCACACTTTAGACCATTTTAAAATTATGTAAATCATCTGGTAATCCAATTTGACCAAGCCTCAACCTCCCTTCACTCTACAGTAGCCAAGAATGCCAAAGAAGGTCACACGGCCGGCGGCAGTCGACTGGACCTCAGCCGCTTGTAACCTTAGTTGCTAAGGAAGCCAAAGAAGACCTCTCGGCTGGGTGACCGGCTAGGAGGACTTCTAGTTCGATTTTTGCAATATTTTTGGCAAGGCTTGGCGCCTGTTAACGGACCGACCGCCGACCGACTGTGGGTATCTAATGCGAATTTCGAATTTCTTTTGTGAAGACCCTCTTACTAATGTAAAATAGTATAAATACGGGAGTTAGGAAGAGTTATAGGCACAAAACTCTAAATATAGAATTCTCATTTATTATTGCTAATCTTTCCCTATTAAACTTATATTTTTCCTTGTTTTAGCTTTAATCTTTATTGTTTAGTTTACATTTCATTCAAATTAGTCATTAAGAATGCTATTGTTGAGTTGTAAGAAAGATTGAAGAAAGTCATCATCTAATTCAATCCAAATTTTCATATTTTTTTTACTTGGTACAAATTCTCTTATTTTTCATTGTTTACTTTGTCTTTGAATCAATCTGCTGGTTGTTTTAAATACCGCAAGTATATGGCCAAAGTTGTAACACTTGAGGGTCGATTTCCACGGATAGTAATGTGAGTACTAGTCACTTTCAAGGGATGCTAGCTAACTCGATAAAAGGGGAAGTTTGATTTTAACTAAATTGCGAACTAAAGAAATAAGCTATGGAAAAGACGAGATTAATTCAAGATTTAGGGAATTAGGGTCCGATCAAGTCTTAGGTCATGGGTTACAACAGTGGGTGGTCTATCAACAAGTGGTGGAATGTGGGTTCAAGTGGGGACAATGTCATCCAAACTAACTACCTAACTCTTCCGAGTGTAGGTGGCCTATAGGGTCAATAAATGATCTCACTCCCATGGATAATCCCTACACGAGTCCAAGGCATTTTCGGGTCAATATTTAGGTCCCAATTAGGGTCTTTTCCACTCCCGATGATGAAATCCTCTAGCCAAAAGGTATAGTCTCCTTAAGCGGGTCTCACCCCCGCAAATGACCCACCTAGAGTCGGTCCCCAAATCTACCCGAGTCCACTACCGTAAGCCCAACTCCCGTTGATAGCCTAAGTAGCGCCAAAGTCGGCCCAACTCCCATTGATATATAGCCTCTAAAGGTTGGCAAGAGTCGAACAAAGGGTCAATGCAAATCACCCTACCAAAAACAATTACCCACAATACCACATCTTGCTAATTTAACCAATCACCAATTAAAACTCATTGTTAGAGTTAATCGGACTCTGGAAAGGGTGACTACTCATTACTCATATTAGCAATACATAAACAAATCATAAAGATAAGATTTTTACCAAGTATCGTGCAATAACTAAATAATAAATGGTAAAGATTAACTAATTAAGCTAAGATTAAAAAAACAACAAACTCAAAGATGAAATCTTTAATTACAAGTAATCTAAATATTCAAACTTTATAGAACATAAAAATAAATAAGAACATCAATAAAAGTAAAGAGAGAGAAATTGCTACCAAGAATAGAGTTCATTTTTAAAATAATGCTGAAAAAATAAGTATTTTTTGTTTTGGGTCCGGTTTAAAACTATTTATCAAAATGATGTCCACGTAGGCTCGGGTTTTCAAAACCTGAAATACGGAACAAACACGCCATTCCCAATGGCGTGTCTTTAATTTTTTATTTTTTTTTTCAAAAAAAAAACTTTTTTTTAAAAAATAAAAAATAAAAAATTGTACTGTTCATAGACACGCCATTCCCAATGACGTGTCTCTGTAAGAAAACCCGCCATTCTCAATGGCGTGTTTACTTTTAGTCAATTTTTGTAAGTTTTCATTTTCCTACTCACTAGAAACACGTCATTGCCAATGGCGTGTTTCCTCCTTGTTTTTGGTTCGCGAATTCCGAGCCTACGTGAACACCATTTTGATAAATAGTTTTAAACCCGACCCAAAACGACAAATATTTATTTTTTGAGCATTATTTTAAAAATGCTTTCTATTCAAGGAAATAAGAAATGAAGAAATAATATAAATAGATTCGAGCTTGAATCTTGATTACGATGCAAAAGATGAAGATTAGATCTAGGAATACTAGTATTGTTCTCTCTCAAAGGTTATAATATATGGATTAAATGTATTTATATGAGTCCATAATGACCCATTACAGATCTGAGCCCAAAAAGAGGAGGGGATGAGGGGCATAAACGTGTGCTACCCTCATCTTCTCCTAATGCATAAAAATCAGTAAGATGAGGTACGATAAGAGGGGATGGGGTATGCTCCATGTCCTACGCTCCACATCTTACATACAACTTGTGCTTCTAGACTTTAAACTTCTATTCCGACTTTCAAACCGCTTCGTTCTTCCTTCCCATTGTCCAAGGTTGGGTCCACCAATATCCCTACAACAAGAAGACACCTAGAGGAGTACCTTGGACTTAAAATATAGCAAATAAAAAACGGAAAAATGGACAAAACAATAACGAACAATGAGGTTTGCACAAGTAGTCAAAATATGAGCAATTTAACGACATAAGCACGCAAAATTGCGAACAAGAGTTTAGAGTGGAGATAAAACATGTATATTAACGTGATATCACAGGCATTGATTGCTAATTTGTTGGGGGATTGTTTCCAATCTTATGCATACATAGTGTTTTCTAAAACGGTTTTTCTTAATAATATGTAAATGGAAACTTTGACATTAAATATCATGAAAAATTGAAATGATCAAGCACCTTTTCAAATTCCAATGCTTAAGCGAATGTTTGGTGTTTTCTCATGTTATCATCTTGTCTTAAGGTGAAAACATCGACTTGTAATTGAGATTGTGCATGATTGGTAGGCTTAACTTTATTGAGTGAAAGCTCGATTAGACTCAACCTAAGAATCGTCTCACATCGAAAGATATAACATAGCTTAACTACCTCGACATTCTAGCCGCAATTTGACTAAATACTCTACCTTTTCCACATTGGTGAACTCGTAGCCCTATACCTTCTTTAGCTCGATACAAACCACCTCTTTATCATATTTAGTGTCGTTCTTAGTTTAATCATTTGTTTTGTTAACTAGTTCATAGCATAGATATCAATCATTCAAAACTTATTTCTTGACTAAACTTAGACTTAATCTCAATAAGTAAAAATCTACTCCATTCCTTATATTCGATCTCAAGTACTACTTAATAGCTTGGTCTTATGACTTCTTATCATTGTAGTTGTTTTAATTATCGTTTAACAGTATAGATAAAAATTTATGCTATCTAAACACGCAACTAAAAAAAAGACAAAATCAAAAGTTTCATTAGTAAAATGAGGCGTAACAAGTAATCCTCGCGGCAGTGATATAATAGACTAGTAGTACACTAGTACCCGTCAACAATACTTGCTTAAGACAGATGCTACTCTTCTTAAGCTTAAGACGGGTAAAAAACTACTCCACAGTGATAGTAAAGATAAATTTTTTAGTAATTTCTAAACAAAGAGTAAAATAATTTGGTATGTTATTACCCGTCTAAAACTTAAGTCCGATAATATACATTAGCTCTTAAACGATAATTTGTCTTCCGTCAAATACTGACTCCACTAGTACTAGTGTACTAGTGTACTACTACTACTAGTCTTTAAATTTTCAGCGGAAACATTGAGAGTTTCATCTTGCAGCCGCTCTTTCAATTTCTACGCTAACTAAGGTGAAAGCATCTATCTTTATTCTCCTGTTACCCTTTTTAGATTACTTCTTTCTATTCTATTTACTCTTATTAATTTATTTGTAAAACAGTTCTGAATTACAGACCGATAGCCATGGCAACGAATTTAGGGCTTCATTTGAACCAACAATGCAATACCATCTTCAACAATTCACCCATAGACCTCAAATTTAGAGGATTTTACTCAAAACTTGGGAACAATTCACCCTTTTTATGCAAACCCTTATCATGTATTCTCTCCAATAAGCTTGCTTCACTTTCAATGGCTTCCGAAGCCGTTGAATCGAAAAGAAAGGGTTTTGCCGTGGTTCGTAGTGCAGGGAATGAGTCAAGTGATGGACTCACTTATAAGGAGGCTGGGGTTGATATCGACGCTGGTTCCGAACTTGTTCGCCGCATTGCCAAAATGGCTCCTGGTATTGGTGGCTTTGGAGGGCTTTTCCCTCTAGGTATTCCATTCCTTTCATTTTCTATTTTTATTGCTTTTTATCCAGTTTTGTCATTTGTGTGAAGCAGGGACGCACACATCTTAGAACCTAAAAAGGCTGTTAAATAGAAATGGATAACAAAAAGATCAACTTTAGTTTTAGTACGCATTTTCCTTGTTTTTAGTGCTTCATACTTGTAGAAGGAAGGAGTAGCAGAAGCAGGGTGAAGAATCAGAAGAGATTCGGAATGTTAATATAAAATACCATGATGTTGGGGTTTTAAATGATACTCCGTAGTTATTTGACAATCTCAGTAGTAATTTGTGTAACCTATATATGACATTATTTGGAGTCTGTCTTACACAAATTCTCAAATTGACGTTCTTATATTAAGATTACTTTATTATGAGGTATTTATATATTTATTTCCGTTTTAGTGGGTTAATGAGTATTTGGTTGGGATTTTGGTTACATTAGACTAATATGAGATCGTCTCTCATGAGTGCCTATCATATCTTCTTTTACTGTAGTTGTACGTGTTATTCTCTCCTGTAGTATTTGTCCCTGCCATTAAGAAAGTACTTGTGTCCTTATGGAGGAACTTATGGCATATGGTGCTTTTATGCATCTCTATTTGCTTCTTCTCGAGCAATGGTAGTATAGTTTTCAGCCTGGTAGTTTTTTGTATGAATATGCAGGCGATTCGTATTTGGTAGCTGGGACAGATGGTGTAGGAACCAAATTAAAGCTGGCTTTTGAGACTGGGATACATGAAACTATAGGAATTGACCTGGTAAGTTCTGAATTGGATTTATGATATTGCCTTTGGTTTCCACAATTTTGAATTGGCATTTGATGCATTTTGTCTACAGGTTGCCATGAGTGTAAATGACATTGTTACTTCCGGAGCAAAACCGCTGTTTTTCTTAGATTATTTTGCTACCAGCCGCCTCGATGTGGACCTTGCTGAAAGGGTAAATTGGACTAGCATTATTTGTAGTTAGCAGGATAACTTTGCTTGTGCCTATTCCTATTACGTGGGGCAGCCTCCTTGGTTCTGTTTTCATTGTTGTTCCTCTTCAAACTAAAAACATGGCTATCTTTTTCTTTCAGGTTATAAAAGGAATTGTTGATGGTTGTGGGCAATCTGAGTGTGCTCTTTTAGGGGGTGAGGTAATTCTGAAATTTAACCTTCTTGACTTGTTATGTATATGTTCTTTAACGGCTGTAACGATGTACACTGCTGTAAATTCTCATTTAGTTGCAATTTTTTAATTTGTTGTGGTGTTAAAGAGTTGTTTGTCAATCCTCCTCTTGTAAGTAACTGTGTATTATAAGTGCGTGATTGTGCTTCAACTTATAGCCGGGCACTTCCAGTTGTATACTTGTACATGCAAGTGCGTAAACTTATTGTGCGTCAAATCCCTTCTCTTGCAACCAACCGCGTTTTTTTTTATTTGTTGCGCTGTCCTCATATGACTTTGGTGATTAGATAGTGTCGACTTTTGAACGATATTTATATAAAAAATAGTTATTTTGATAAATCAAACACAACAAATATTTGGAGAATGTAATGCTATTGGTTAAAGTTAAACCAACAAAGTCAAATGAAAACAATAAATGCGCACTTGGTACTTTGTAGTTTTGGTACGTGGTAGCATATGTACCATTTGTACCTGATTGAATGGAAATCTTAGGTCAAGTTGGATATCATTTTCTAGCTAGTTTGAAAGACTGCGCTGATTGTGTTGAAAGCCCTCAAGAAATTTCCAGCTTTGAATTTCACAGTTTTCATGACATAGCCAGCTAGCCTAGACCATTTTGGGATTACCTACTATTTTCTGTAGACACGTCCGTTTCTTGAAACTTTTTTCTCTATTATTGATGTTGGGAATGATTACAGCTTATTTATTAGTTATTATCATTAAATTGTCTTGTGCCGAACTGTAATTGCTCAAATTACTGTCAATTGATGAAGCAAGTTTTTTTGTCTCCCAGACTGCAGAAATGCCTGGGTTTTATGCAGAAGGTGAGTATGATCTTAGTGGATTCGCCGTGGGCATTGTTAAGAAGGAGAATGTTATTGACGGAAAGAAGATTGAGGCCGGAGATGTATTGATTGGTCTTCCATCCAGTGGGGTCCACTCAAATGGCTTTTCTCTGGTTAGAAGGTTAGTGAATAATATTGATTGCTCATAGCTTCAAATTAATATTGTGACTAGTATCGTGTAAGACTGTTGTATGAACACAAATATACAACTAGTCACCAATCCTCTTAACATAACAAAATATAGCATTGTTGTATGCATACAACAATCTCAATTAAGTTTTCGTCATAATTCTATGATGAGCCTCCCTGAGGACCTGAAACGCGTGTTGCAGGGTTTTGGCGCAAAGTGGAAACTCTTTGAAAGATGAAATCCCTGGTGGTTCGGTTACTTTAGGTGAAGCTTTAATGGCTCCAACAGTCATTTATGTAAAGCAGGTGAATTCTCTTTTCGTTCTTGTTTCCTACACTATTAAGAGTCCAGGGGGTGCAAGTATTTTAAATCTTACTCATTTATGTTTTTTGTTGGCAATGAAGGTCCTTCAATTGCTTGAGAAAGGAGGAATTAAAGGAATAGCCCATATAACCGGTGGTGGATTCACAGACAACATACCTAGAGTTTTTCCCAAGGGTCTTGGAGCTATTATCGATACAAATGCTTGGCCTGTTCTTCCTGTGTTTAAATGGCTTCAAGAGGTAACATATACTTTTGCTTAGAATCTTTAGTTTAAGGTGGGAAGGCTATGTTACTCGGAGTCGGAGCACTTATATGACCTTATGTTCCCATGTCTGATTCTCTAACTCTTGGACATGGGTATGATTTACTAGATGCTCCCTTCATCCAATTTACACCGTTCGCTTAATTTTGGTCCATCCCAAAATAGCCATCCTTTTCTGTGAACTTTCTATGCGATTTCTAGATATGCCATTCGCAATATTCTCCCATTAGTTTGTTGATGATCCCAACGGAAAGGGACTGGTAAAGTGAATGTGGTATCTGCAGTTTCAGTATAAGATTCTTTTTAAGTCAAGAGGCAACAATTATATTTCACTACTAAATTTTAAACATGAACTCTTTCAAACAATAATAATATGTACTGCAAATCTGCAATGGAGTACTTCACTTTTAATTATAAGAAATTAGGTCTTTTGATATTAATTGCCTGTTTCGACACTTGAACACACATTTATACACGAGATTTGTGCTTCAGTCTGAATAACATAGTTGTTTGGAGGTTTTGGTTTTTGGACGACTCGAGATGTCTAATAACCCCTTGACTAATATCCTTACTGTCGTGATAGGTGGGAAGGATTGATGATGCGGAAATGAGGCGGACTTTCAATCTAGGGATTGGAATGGTGCTAGTAGTAAGCCCGGACGCAGCCGTCAGAATCCTAGGGGATGCAAACGAAAGCAACCCAGTCTATCGCATTGGCGAGGTAGTGATAGGTGAAGGGGTAAGTTATCGATAAGCCCATTGACTATGGGAACATTCATTTGAGGAGACAATATCACAGTGTGTTTCATTATGTCGTGGTCGTAGTTTTGTCAAGTTTGGAAAGCCAGAGCATAGCTTTGAGAGTGGTGTTTCGAGGCATTGTAGTTGTATAATAGCCATTTTGACCAAGGCTTCATCAGTTAGTCTAATGTTTCAGGATTTAGACGCCTTTCTCCAGTTGCTAGCTATGTTGCAGTATAGTTTGCTCTGTTGTTCGGAGTTCAGAATCGTGATAGGTTAAAATTAGCTCGTTACTTCCATTTTAGTGTACAAGGCTATAAGCCGACCCCCTTGGTGACACATGACCTGAGACCACACCAGTAAGGATATAACCCGACCCTAGAAGATTCATGACCCAACAGTCTCTCGAGCAGACAGATGACCGGAAATTGAATTGATGTAATAATCATAGGAATAAGATCAACTTAACATTTGACCTTGTGATTTGTTAACTTAGTGAAGTAACATAAATGAAGCTAATGACAACTCCAAACATAATATACCACTGAATCAAATTTAGATGTTGAAGGGATTCAAACCAGATCACAAGTACCACTTCGTACGACCTTGTTAGCTAAACTAGTTAATATCTATGTACGTCCTCGCCCACCTATCCAGCTTACCTTGCTATTCGCATGATCTTGGCTCTTATAGTCTTATTAACCAGACGTCAGACGTTGAAACTTCTATCGGCTTAATGAATTGCGCGACAGTTCCACTCAATTCAATACTACGCCTATTAGCGTGACTTCCAATTTGTGATCACTAAACAACCCGTCTTGCTTGTGACGGTCAAAAGTAAGAGATCTCTCACAACTCCTTCTACTTGCCCCTTTCACTTGCCCCTTTGTCTCATGTCACAAGCTTGTGATGGATTTCGTCCGTCACAAAGGAGGATTTGTGATCACTTTTTATTTTTATTTTTTATTTTTGAGAGCTTATAATTTCTCTAATTCTCATTTCAACCTCGATTCCACCCAAAAATGAATCTCATATAATGAGTTTCATATAGATTGACGGCTAACAAAGAAGGCAAAATCGATGATAATAGAGTTGGTCTTCTTGAAGATGTTCACATTCATTCTAAATTATACTTCTACATTCTACTGTATATATATCAATCCACTCATTTCAGTACACGTTAATTTGCCCATTTTTATAGGGGAGTGTTAATATCACTCGAAAATCGCTAATGCACTCACTTTTGTGAGAGCTTGTATATAGATTACTTTAATTATACACTCACAAAACTGAGTGGCACGGAAAATTTCCGAGCGACATTAACACTCCCCTTTTTATCTGGACACATATAAATTTCGGCCCCACTGCCCCCACAACTTTTATACACGTCAACTTGCCCACCTTTATAGGCCGATGGCCAAACCACATGCCAAACAAGTTTTTTTTTTTTTTTTTTTTTTTTTTTGGCAGCGGTAAAAGGATAATGTTTACATAATAGTACGACTCATAAGATCGTACATACAAATTACATTATTGAAAAGGAAACAACGATTTTCTATTAATTGACTACGGAAGTTGAGTTGTCGGGGAACAGCAACATATTGATGGAGTACGGTAGTTTGGACCCAAGCTTCAATATGCACGGCCTCCACATAACGCAATACTCCCAAGGACCAACGAGCCATATACTCTGACGAGCGACGGGAACAAGATGCACTTACGCCACGGGGACGTAGAAATTGAAAGTTGAATGCAAGCCAAACAGACTTGCCTCTAGTGGAGATAAATCTCCTGGAGATAAAACTCCTACATCTTGAAGAATCAACTAGACAGACCAAAGACAGCTGACCCAAAAAGCCACGCCAGCAGACGGACCAGTACACAAACTGCTCTTCAACCAAACACATGGCCATAAACACCACAGAATCCCATTCTATGGTAGGACCAACAGAGACCGGACACAATCTCAACTTGACTTTATTCTTATAATAACTAATTATTATTAACGCTACTAGGAAGAAAAGACACTTATACTCGTGCATATTGAACTGACCGGACCACCGGAGCCAACCAAACCAACGCCTCTTCCAAACCAACTTAGACCTACCAAACCACATCTCAGAAAAAAACCACCCCATGTCAGACTCACATCATACAAGGACCATGGCAGACCACCAAACCAAACAAATGCGGAAGAAGAGCCAATATTACCAACGGACTCATCCATCATCGTCACACAGACCAAATCCCAAATACCAACAAAAAACATTCTTGCATGCAACCATCCTAACGACGACCCAAACAGAGACCATAAGACGAGCAGTCTAGAGACGATAGGTGGGGAGAGGGGCTAGGGAAAGGGGAACACCACATCGCTCCAGAAAAGCAACGACACAAAGAAATGGGATATGCCCATCCCAAAGACCCGATAGGTGGGGGAGGGGGGCGAGGGGGAGGGGAACACCGTATCGACCCAAAAGAACAACGCATAACCACCTAGACACAGACAAGATGGGTTATACCCATTAAAAGACCGACTGAAACAATCGGACTCGGGGAAGGGAACCTTACCAGGTTGCATGCAAGACCAACGAAGGCAAGAGAGAGCGGTCAATGATAATAGACCACCGTGGCATGGCCATCGCCGACATCGGAGAAGAGAAAGGAGCCAATTGATCACAAAGATGACGGAGACGGAGATGGAAGGATTGACTATAGAGAATGTAATCGATCAATCACCGGAGATGGGCCGAATGAACCCATCTCCGGCGACCTGGTAGAAGAAATAAGTGGGGGATAAAGGGTGGAAGGCGGCGGCGGCGGAAATGGATGAATTAGGGTTAGGGAGTTTTTTTTTTAGAGAGAAGGGGGAGAAAAGATTTTTTAGAGAGAGAATTTTACAAAGATTCACATGCCAAACAAGTTGGCGCCCTAGAAACGTACTCATCAATCTTCATCATTAAGTAAACATCCCCGGTTAGTTTGTTCCTCACCTGTTGGTCTTGCTTCAGAATCTCACATGGTTCCCTGTTAGTCTTTTCCTCACCAGTTGGTCTTGCTTTAGACGATCATTTTGGTCTGAAATAATAAGACGGAATTTTGTAACTATTTTATTGTTTAATGTAACCATTATTGAAAAACAAGTTACCATACTGTAATACTGACAGTACCATTGTGGTTACATTTTACCATCAAATAATACATACGACCGTTTGAAACTTCAGACAAAAAGTGACCGTCTGAAACAATAATTTGTGGTTACTCTATTACTACCGGTTTAGATTTTTTGCAATACATGTTCGATATTTGTTGATTTTGCTTTCTATGTATTACTTGTAGATTAAGTTCAAATCTCGTTAATTTTTAAATTGCACCTCTATATACTTGGATTTGTGAAAATAATCAGTGCAAAATTAATAAAAAATCGAGTAAAGTCGTGAAATATTTATTCTTAGTGAAATTATTTTTTAATTTGCTCTAATGACTTCATTTTATAAATTTCTCAATTTTTTTAATGAGTCTTTTTATCATGAAAGTTTTTATAGTAACAGTTTAAAGTTTTGTTATATATGAAGTAAATGTTCATCAAATCATGAACTTATAATAGCATCAAATAAAAAATTTAGCAAATTGTTAGTTTATTCATATGAAATTTATTTTTATTTTATTTTAATTAAATGATTATTAATTTATTATAGAGTATAGTTTGGTAAAAATATTACTGTTTCATGAAAATATTAATATGTTAATGAAAATTTTATATTTTAATAAAAAAGAAAATTTCATTTCATTTGTTTCCTCATTTAGAGGAGTGCATTTTGGAGGAAAAATATTTGAGTCTTCTTATTCTTTTAGTATATAGTGGTTTGGAGGGCAAATTCTCATTTAAGACGGGTGTATCCGTTGTAAGCTTAAGTCCAGTCAAATATACACACGTGGAAAGAATAAAACAAAAGTAGAACGCCGAAAAGTAAAAGTGTTTTATACACCCATGTAGAATGATATTTGACATGTTTCAATAGAAAAACGAATACTTTCGTCCTGATCAAGGAGTAGTGTGTATCTTCATTCTAATTTTTTTTTGAGTAAGAATTTTCTCTATTTCCTAAAAAGAAATGGAGATTAATTACTTTTTAATGGTTCAGATTAAATTTGGACACGATCAAATAATTGTAAATTTACTTGGAAAATAAAAAGTAAATGAATGAAATTAAAATAAATAATATAATAATATTTGCCCAAGAAAATGTAGAAAAAAAAGGAATGGAGAGGTTTCCAATTTTTGTACTATACTATTATTCTTATCTACTTTAACTTTAGTACCCACGTAATTAGGTACAAACATTAACCTTACTAGTGTTTATACTTTTCTTTCAACCTATATCATCCGCAAGGATGAAAGGGGTAAACAAAATTCAAAGGAATTTTCGTTCTCCATAAGAAACCATAATATAAAAGGCACAAAGATGAAGACTTTCCTCGGAAAAGTATGCCACTAAAAAAACCCTAAAGAAAAAAAAATATTCATATTCATACTGATTAAGAAACAAAACTTGGAAAAATTCTTACAAAATTGTTCACAACTACCATCAAAAGGGAAGAAAGAGACCCTCAAACCTTCAAATCCAAAAGGATTAACAACTTTAATACACAATCATTACACATAAACATTTCAAATCTATAGAAATAACCAAAAAAATTGGTCAATTTCTGAAGATAACATTTGAAATATTGTTATTAAATTCTTGATTTAAACTTTCTTTAACTCAGACATGACTAAAATAAGCTCTCATAGGCTAAAATAGAGAGTAAATTAAATTCGAGTTATTTAAGAAGGATAAAATCAAGAAACTTGGTTAAAAAATTTCCAAGAAAAGACTTGAAAAAAGACTAAGAATCTACCTAATATTGAAGAAAGAAGATGATGACTATAAAAGATGATGCTTGGGGTAAGAGACACGAAAAGATGCTCGGGGAAGGACATGGGAAAAGGAGTTCATTTTTCTTTAAGATTTTGAGAGGAAATTCTCTCTCTTCTCCCAGCTTATAGTGAGAGTTCGAGAATAAATTAGGCTTGGATTATTTCATTTCACTATCTCATAACGTGACATGACGTACTTCTTAGAAGAAAAGGAAAGTTGCTAAAAATAACCTAAAACCAACCAGATCTAGGTGATAGGCTATCGCACACCTATGCAAAGATAAATTTCCCTAGACACAAATTAATGTAGTACGAGGGGTCGAACACAAGGAGACGAGAATTTCGCTATGAAATGCTATGAAAAGACTACTATCAAGGTCGGTTTAATGGTTTGGTTTAGTTTGATGTTTAGCAAAATATGATGTAAATTAAATAATATTAAAAAAGAGTCTAGGGGAGTCGGGTCACTCATGCAAATACGTAAATGCTCATGTTAAACATAGGAATTCTTAATATTGTTAATTGTTTAGGCTAAAGACACCCATATCTCGATATTAGTGTCAAGCTTAGGTCGAGTCCTAGAAAACTTTCGTTATGACTAGAGTCGTCCTACTACACATGCTTAGTCTAATCCGATTCCGTGCCTCTCGACTTATAGAATGAATTAACAAATTTAATCAATGCAATTGGCCAAATAACAAAGATTAACAAAACAATACAAGCATGTGATGGAAACAATTTATCAATATTAATTCATCCTTATTTTAACAATTACAACTTATCAGTTATGCATGGGTTCCTTAATCCCCAGACAAATGAAACTACTCACTCATGTTGATAATTAAACTAATAGTATTTGATATAATTATAAGCATGATGAATATGGAGTTACAAAAGTGAACAACTTATTAATGGAATGTGCTATACTAAGTGAATGAAATTGCTACTAATAATTCTAATGTAAATAATAATGAAATCTTGATTTACTAGTTATACGATTAACTAAATGACTTGTAAAATAAATGACGAAAGTGAATACTAACATAAAACTAGAATTAGAACTACCGCAATCGAGAAATATAACTCGGAAATGAAGAACATATAACCCAAATAGCTTGAATGGAAAGATTGAATTACAACTTTGAAATGTAAGAAGTGTTTGAATAAAGTAATAACCAAATATTTAACTAAATATGAAACTAAAAGAAACTTTGTGTGCTTAAACTAAGGGAAAAATATGATGAAAAGATATGAGAAAAGATATGAAAAAGGATGCCTCTCAGTGTCGAAGTCTCTCTCCTTTATATAGGGAGAGGGACTTGAAACGTAAGTATTCACAGAAGTCAACCCCCGATCGGGGTTTCCTTAATCCGGCTATATTTGCTTAATTGCTCCATTCAATGCTTAAGAAATCCTAAGCTATGCCTTTAAGCACCTTAATTCTCCGGTTAATTGCATAGTTTTGGGATTCCTTGAGCATCCAAAGGAGTATCCTATGTTGAGTTGTGGACGCCTTGCATTGGGTTTCATTTTTGGTTTCTCATTTGCATATCAATCTATTTCACAAATCTTCATGTTTGGCTTGTCATTCTCCATTCTAACCTTCCATGGTCCATCTTGCTTCCATTAGCTTGTTGGACTTTGGTGCTTGCTAATGTGATAGGAAAAAGCCCCTAAATGCTTAGATTTCTACAAAACATAGCAAAAACGAGCAATGCACCTCGAACACGTAATTAGCTCACAAATATATTAAAGAAAGTATAACAATCATGTAAAATCGAGCTAAATTAGGGAGTAAAATCATACTTCCTCCATTCAACTCCACTCTACCACTTCCTTTTTTGTGCACTATTCACAAGCGATCATATAATTGCAATTTTCTCCCAATATATAAGTAAAAAATATATTCATGTGTGATCTTATTTGATTCGTCTTTACGAGTACATTATTAATATCTAACTTTTATAATTTTTGCAAACACATAGCTAACGATATTTACCGTGTAAAAATCGTCTCGGCAAATGTGAAATTTTTTTTTGGTAGAGTGGAGTTGAATGGAGGAAGTATAAAAACTAGACATATCACTAGGGTTGAGCAAAAAATATATGATACGGTTTTGTTATACGTATTCGATAGGATATACAATTTCAATTATACAGATTAACTTTTATCCGACACGAATTTATGTATATACAATACAGTTTATAAAAAAAATCCAAAAACCGTATTGAATACGTATCGACAAAATTTGATATACAGTTCCCGATACATACAGTTCTTATTTCTAAAAGAAATATTTAAATAAAATCATAAAACCGTGAAATAATGGCATAATTTTTTTGATGGATGTGTCCTTCTCCTAGCTAATGAGAGCAAGCACAGTGGTCTGACTTGGAAACTTATGTTAATAAGATAATGTGAATGACATAAATAAGTAGGAAACTATCTTATGTGGCTTCCTCAAAGCTAGTAGTATATTGGCTAAACTATTAGAGTAATATACTAATATGTAGGTTGAAACTATTGCAGATCAAAATCTGATGTAGCAAAGTTAAGTTAGTGGATTGTTGCTCAACCATTGAACTTGCTGTGAGAGTGATAAGTGTTTCTCCTATAAAAGAGTCAATTAGTATAATAGTATTGATAGTGTGATAATTGGTGATTGTTTATATGCGGATGATCTTCTTATCTTTTAGACCAACGTGACTATTATTTTAGACGTTAAGAAAATGCTTTGTAAACATTTTGATATGATATGGGATAAGCTAATGTAATTCTTGGTAGGGAGATTCGCAATTGTTCAAATAGTATTTTTTTTATTTACACATCTTTTTGAAAAAAAATCTAAGAATTTGATTGTAGATCGAGAAATTTTCCTTTAGATTCACACGTTCAATTATATTTTACTATGAAATACTATGATGTGATACATAAAATAGAACACTATAGAATTATTGATGGTTAATTAGAGTCTTAGAGAATGTTGCTTATGCTACTAGTAGGCCAGATCATGTATCGAATATCCGATCCAAACTGCAATTTTTGATCGGATATTTGATAAAAAAAAAATCAATTTTTTTTACTATCCGACATTCGATTTGAATCACTTTGGATTTATGCTTTTAATATTTGAATCGTATATCCAAAAATCCGATAACTGATCCGATTTAGAGAGAATTTTTTTTCTCTGCATTTTTTAGTCTTACAAATCATCTTTTTCTATACAACAATTATTTTACAGAATATCTTTGCTCCGTAACAAATTTACATCTCAATATTTTCTGAAAATTGTATTAAAATAATTCCTGTATTTGAAATAAATATCTAGCCATGAATTTGATACAATTGTGTCAACCATATAACTCAAAATAATCGCAAATCTACTAAGAAAACATTTAAATACAAGTTTTTTCAAATCAGGAAGAAAAAATCAACGAAATTGAAATAAAGCTTTTTGTATGTACTGTAAGGGTAAGCTTAAGAAGAACATAAGATATCCATGTACGGAAGGCGATTTAACATATTGCTATTAAAATGAAAGTAAATTTCAAGGTTGAACCACTTGTGCATATATAAGGTAGGGTATGTTATATTACGGACCACTATAGTTAAGCTTGTGAATTCGTGGCTTTTGAAGGTCCAAAAGTAACAAGTAAAGTTCATGTCTTTTTGGAAAAATGAAAAATGTCAAGTTTTCGTTCGGATTCAGATATCAAAAACATTTAAATCAGTATCTGAAATCCAATTTGTATCTAAAATTTTTTGTTGGATATTCGATATGAAAGTATATTTCAAATTAAAGACGATTCGGATAATCGGATTTTTTTGATCGTCCTAACTAATATACTATATATCCCGTATTGGTTTTTGGTAAATGATATGTACTTTAATATCACTAGAAGCATACATCACAATTGTATTAAGGTTACATCCACGCAACCCAATGCAACTACATCATACACAATTGTACTACGGTTAGATCCACACAACTCAATGCAACTACATCATATGCAAATGATTAATGCCAAATTACAGGCATTACAAAATGGCAATGATAACCTACTTATGCTTCGATTTCCTTCAACCAATCGATTTAATCTTGTTGTTTCAATGATAAACAAGTGTCAAAACACCAATAACGACCATTATTAGAATAAAGGATATGAGCCATACACGTCCAACCCTAGGTTTGGATATGTACCATACATATCCAAACCTAGGCCTAGACGAGACGTGTATGTTGCATGTCCATACCTAGGTCTGGACGTGGGTTTCGCACATCTGAGCCTTTTAAAAAAAATTGATTTGTTATACGTTGATTAGTTACCTTGTTACCATTAGTACTGTTGTAATTTTTTTTAAAACCCATTCATTTTACGTTGATTAGTTGAATATTGTTCCACTTAGTAGTTTGTTGTTTTGATGTTATAAAAAAAAAGATTATTAGTTTGATTGAAATATTTAGATCAGGAAGGAGAATTTGAGAAGTACATTAAACATCTTCGACAACAATTCATAGTAATGTGTCGACGAAGAATAGCGATTCAGTTTAAAAAAAGTTAACCACGATGAAACACAAAGCCCAAGAACAAGGCCCATTAAGCCGGTGCCTCATGTGTCTCTCAAAAGACAATTGTCAGTATTCACAAAATAACAACACATGGACCAATAAAAACCCAGAAAATTATCGTATCTAAACAACCATCTCTCCTCCACTAATTCTGATTTCACAACTTGAACTCTCCGTCGTCGTTTTGATCTCATATCCACGTGTTCACCTTAATTATCACTCATTTTATTTTATTTTTCTACACCCACTAAATTAATATACTCTCATTATTTTATTATTAAAAATACATTATTCTATTCATGAAGAACTGAAAGACTACGTGATATCTCTTTACCTTTCTCTTCGTTACCTTAGTAGCCTCTACAACTCCTTCAACTTTCCTCTGTCAAATTTGGGGATTTTTTTATTTAATTTGATTATACAAATTAGGGTTCTTGCTTTTACCAGTGATGCTAATTTATTGATGTTTTATTATAGTTTACTGGTGTATTAATTGAGGTAAGTTTGTTTGGTTGAATTTTTAATGATGTTAAATCTGTTTGATTCAGTAGTTTTTGGAATAATATGATGTAATTTATGTGTTTTTGAAGTGAATTGAATGGTTGAATATACTGATGAAATAATTTATTGCTTAGTTTTTTGCTAATTTTTTTTGAGGAAATCTGGAAATAGTTGTGTTATTTTGAACTAATTTGAGTGATGATAGAATTATTTGTGGCTTAAATTAGGTTTTGTTATGATTATGATTGCTACAGAGTAGGAATTGTTGGAAATGATTGAAAAAAATTATTATTTTTGTGTCAGATCTACTTTATTTGAATTTAATGCTGGATTGAATGGCTTTTATTTGATTATTTAAAGTTTTTGATTGATTATTAGCAATCAAGTGTAAAAATGGTTGGCACAAATTCTCGCTTGTTACGGGCATATTTGTCACAAGCTAGTGACGCGTCAAATATTACCTATTGGGTAGGAAAAGATAAGCCATTTGTGATTTTCTAGGCTTGTATTATCTACGGGAGATACTTGACCCGTTGGAAACTTGCGACGGATATATCTGTCACAAGGGACACTTATTGAATGGTTGGTTGTTATTGTTGGTGACAAGTGAAATTTGTATTTGAGCTTAATTGACTTTTGAGTGATCCTATTTGTTGGTAATTTGGTATTATTGCTCAAGGATTATTTGGTATTGAGTTAGTGTGGGATTTGCTTGTGCAGGACGGTGTTTCGATTGATGTGAATATTTGGCTGAACCCGCGGAAATAATGCTGTGTTTAGTTACATTTGGGTTTGATGAATCTATGCTCTGAAATCGGGTAGAGTTCTTTAAGGGATGTCGAATTACGAGGTACTGAATGTATATGCGTTGTGAACTTGTGATGTACAGAGCAATATTGGTTGTGTTTCATATGTTGAGCTAAGGCCTTTTGTGTGTTAAGCTACATACCGGATCGTCGTATTTGAGGAATAAATTGATTTTTGTTTCTAAATTACAGCTAGAAGATATTGTGTGGGAATTGAGTGACAATGATGATCATATAGTGCCATATACTGGAGAGAAAAAGGTATATGCAGTTGAGAGGGGCGACAAATTAAGCCAACCGAGAGTTGAGCTGAAATGTGTTGAAAGTAATGCAGACAGTGGAATTGCGACAGGTGACAATACTGGAAGGAAGGAGGAAGCAAGCCTTGATGCTGTTAAAGAAGACCAGAAAGCGATGCTAGGAAAAAGTATTTGGGCTAACTCATCTAATGAAGAGAAAATGCCTACACCAGGTTTTAGTAGTAGTAACGGGAAATCTGTTGACAGTAAGCTTTGCGCTGATGATCCCGTCAATGATCAAGCATTTACTTCGGACAATAATCTGAAACAGTATCAGTTGACTGATGCAAGCTGTACTGAAAATGATCTTGCCTTTCTAAGAAACGGCCTTGAAGATAAGGGCAGCGACGATCTATTTTATGGTTGGCCCGAGTTAGAAAGTTTTGAGGAGGTTGACAACATGCTTAGGTAATAAGATTGTGCCCCTGTTGTACCTTGCATAAAGATGATGTGTTGAAAGATTATTTTTAAATTCATATTTTCTAACGTTGCAGAGACTGTGATCCGACATTTTCGCTAGATATTGACAACTGCGGTGATTTGAGCTGGTTGTCATCTTCGCATGCGATTGAAGGCTCCAATGATGCTCTAAAGTCAGGTTTTGACTTTCCTGATTGCGATCCATGTGGCCTAAATTCTGTAACTGAACAACAAGAAGTCTATGGGCGGCGCGACAATGATATGGCTGTCAATGAAAGTAACAAAAATGATGCCCGTTCTACAGTCACGGAGTCATATGGCAATGAATCTAGGGCTGTTCATCACATTGACACTCAATCGCAGGTTAGGCTTCCCTCTTGTCTTACTTGCCCTCTTTCGTTTCCAACTAAAAGCGAAGGCTTTATCTATTACAGAGCAGCATAATGGCCGCTCAAAGTACAAGTAAAAGTTATGTAATTTGTTTTTTAAGTTTGAATGAATCTCCTTTCCCAAGTATATATAGTAGAGCTAATTGTACAAAACTACAGAAGTGAGAATGTTATGTGTTTTTTCTTGTTGTGATTATGGATTTCTTCTCTTGTTTTTGAGTGTCAGATCCACGGTCATGTCAGCCCATTAAAGCATCAGGTTTCACCAAGAGGGAAAAGAAAAAACTGGTCTTCGGGGAATGGCATCTCTTTTATTCAGTTTGACAAGCTAAATGAAGCGGGAGAGGAAAACCATTTGTTGAACTCGCAACATAATTTCTCACCAGAAACTCAACAACAAGAAACTAGTCGACCGTGGTTACAAACAGCAAAGCCCGTGATAAAACCTAACCATCAAACCTCCGACTGTGTTTTGCCAAGCTTAACACCTTCTACAGTTAAGTCTGAGGCAGGCGTTCTTCCAAAAATGTCCCCGAGGGAATCATCACATGCATCCAATAATATTACAGAAAGCAAGAAGAAAGGCAAATTACATCAACGTAGATTGTCTAGGCATGCTGAAAAATCCAATTTAAAGGCACAAAGATTTGATTCTGATCGTGATGATAATAAAGCTGATGGTCAAAGAAAAAATGATGGTTGTGATATTGGCTATTCCGGGGAGCTGAATTCTTCTACTATTCAAGAAGGCTCTTGCTTGAGTTCTGGGATGGATGGACCTGCATTTGATGCAAGCAGTTTGAAGCAGCTTCAGCATGTCATGGGGCAGGTATCAGGGCTTTCTACCTTGCTTAGCGCTTCTTTAACTTTCTCTAGTGTAATGCCTGGCTCACTTGTTCTGTTTTATTGTAGACTCGGTTTTATTTTTATTTCCCTGAGTTCTCTATTATATGGCCTTGAACCGACCCAATCCTAATTAAGCTAAATGAGGAACTACTCTGGTGATACCGATTCCTTTTTTACTTTTTTGGTTCATCATACAAGAGCACAATAAAAAGTTAGCTATCTTTTGTTTATACACACTGCAGCTAAAATATTAGATTTAAAACCAGCGAAGGCAGAAAAATGAAACTTAAATAAGGTGAATTTGCCCAAATAGCAAATAACTCTTTTGTTCTTATTATTTAGTTTCTTTGTTCTTGTATTCAACTTCTGTAAAGAGTAGCTAATTTTAAAAACAAAATTGTGTTTCAGCTGGACATAAGGACCAAGTTGTGCATAAGAGACAGTCTTTATCGACTAGCAAGGAGTGCAGCACAGAGGCACAAGTGTGACAGCCAGAGTAATGGCGGAGGAGATGAAAGAGATGCTAATGGTGCTTTGTTATCTGGAACAAATAAGTACGCACTTGTTGATCTCGCTTTTTTCTGCTGTTTTCCACTATTTTTGAATCAACTGTTAAGTACACATTTACTGGATTGCGGCATTACTTGTTTTCTGGGCCAGGAGCGCCTATTATCAAGGAAGTTCTGATTTGGTCTGGGGATTTTTCTTGCTTTTAATGATAATCTAAAAGTTTCAGGATATAAAAACGATGCCTTGGTCCCGAGTAATATTTGGGATTAGCTAAAATGATAGAGGACTGAATTCTGGGATGTGAAAGGATTTACAAATGGAGCAAAGAAACAAATAAAACGAAGATAACAGATAGTAATAAAGAGGATAAATAATTTAAATTGTCAGGCAGACCTGTGCCTACAAATATAGAACTACACTCGGTCTTTTCATTACCGTACTCTCATATTCAAAGTATGCCTATATTTCCCTTAACCTTAATTACCTATATTCAGGTCTTGTCTCCCTTTGCCCCCACTAGTTCCGCGTATTCAGTTCCTCACTTGATAATTGTAGAGGCTGTGTAATTTCTGTAGGCATAACTCCCAGCTGATACCTTATACTTCCATATTATAATAGATACCCCTAGTATTCAAAATTTCCAACATATTCGTTACAAATTATATTACAAGTACGGCTGTTCTTTATGTCCCAAAATCCTTTGGACTGTTTTGAGCTTTGCTTTATTTCATCTTTTGTGATATGTAGGACTTTCCTGGTGACACGTTATATCTGTATATGAGTGTAACGCAGAGAGGTGAATCCTTGGTTGCTTAATGATAAACATGACACATGTTCAGATGACTCCAATGTTTGTCAGTAGTTGTATAATGTTTTTCCCTCTGTTTGGAGCTTATTTTATTCATATAATATTGATAAACTCTTGTTTTCCTACCCTAGCTGCACCCATATTGGCTGTTACTTTCATAATTTCTGGTCAAGTTGAGGGAGCGATTATCCAAGGTTTTAGAATATTGTAGTTGTAGTTTGTTAGATGTTTTTGGTGGCTCTAAGGCCCAGAAAAGAGTATTGATGATGTAAATAGCAAAGTTAAATATCGGCATATCAGGAAACAAATTTGTACTTAATTAGTGATACCAAATAATAATTTAAATGGCTGAGTAGACGTTAGGGATTGATAGGAGAAATTCTTGTAAAAGTATTATTCCAAATAAATGTACAATGCGAGACCAATCCAAACCCAATTTAATCGGATACAGAATGACCCCAAACGACTGATTGTGACAAAAAGCTTAATACTTGTGACCCAGAAAAAACTCATACATGACTGTCCTGTATCCAAATGACCTGATAATTTGCCTCCCTGAAAATGACCCAAACCCCACAATGGCGCTACCCTAATGACCCATAGGTGTAATCAGAAGCATGTAAGTCAAGTAGTATCAGAGAAAGCTTTAAGGCAATTTATTGCACAAGTTCCTAACTCTAAGCAGCTTGAAGTCGGTGATCAATACATTGAAAGATAAGCCAGTCTTCTCTGACTGCTTTACTTTTTTATGTTCTTATCTATAATCTGTGGTTTTATAGGAGCACTGGGTTTATCGATATGGAGACGGACACAAATCCCATTGATCGTTCTATAGCACATTTATTGTTCCACAGGCCGTCTGATCCTTCAGCATCTGCTACTCCTGTCGATGCTGTGGTCAGGAAATCTCACATCATGGTATGCATGTTTGCTTTTATGAAGACTGCTTATTAATCTTCCTGTTTTATTTCTCAAAATACTGAGGTTCAATCCATCATTAATGGAAAAAGTCGTCCATAATTCCGTACATAGTTTCATCTGGGTACTAAAGGCATTCTAAAACATAATCCGAGTATATACTATATGTATATCTGTATGTATGTATCTCACTATTGTTAATTTGCTTAAAATGAAAGAAGTGGATATCCCATGCTCTCCCTCTTCGCTAGGCTTGTTCAATTAAAAGGAGCCTCTCATTTTTGCTCCTCAACTTTGTTAAATCGCCTTATTTAGGGGTGAAACCTGGCCTCGCTGTATAATCTGTCAAGCTTAGGCGATGTGCCCCCTGCCGCCCTCATGCTTCAGCTTTCTGTCACAATTAAATACAGTATATGATACTCTGTAGTGTAGTTAATTCCATTATAAATCCTATGCGTTTTATAACTGGGACTATTTTTCTTAAATCACTTTTAATTTCTAATCTGAACCTGTTGAATGAATGTAGTACCACAATTAACGCTGAGATTAGATCAAAGATCCATTTAGATCGCATGACACAATGGCCACGGGATTCATTGAACCCCCGGGGGCCGGAGCCTCGCGCATTTGTTCGAGTGTTATTTGTCACAACACTGACTTAAAATTTATTGAACCCTTGCTTTATGAGAGCATATCGCATAATGTATGTGATGTATTTATAACAAATTTGGCAACTTTTGACACAATATTCTTTTCCTTTTCCCTTTCTCTCCAATTCTAAGGACACAATGTTCCGTGTCTACCTGACTCAGATGGATTAATTTAGTTTCAACTTTTCAGTGTCACTTTAATTGTATCTGCCTACCTGATTTCACCTGTAGCTGGAGTGACAAGACATTCTTAGGATTTCCTTTTGCTTGCCATATACACCCCGATCCCATAAAATCCTTCTCATGTAGTTATTGCTTGTTTACTTTTAACAGGTCGAGGCACCTAATCCATCCAAAGCTGACAAACCAGCAAGCCGAGAAGAACCTACTTTGGTTAATGAAAATGGCACTGAACACAGAAGCTGAACTGTGAGTGCACCATTGTGGAACTTTGAAACACCCTATCGATGAACTGTACGCCTAGTCTCGTTTTTCAATGCAGGGGGCTTCAGTCTGGTGTACAGCTACTTTGTGTTTCTCATGGTCAGTTCACACCCCCTGTATTTTTTTTCTCTTTTGCCAGTTTTGCTGACCCGTCTGTAATTACTAATTAGCCACCTATCCAATAAATGTGAAATATACCACGTCTGTATTCTAAACCGACCATAGGATATGTCACCTTCTTCCTGCTTATTTTCTGCTTCCCCGTTTTAGACTTTGCGCATCTTCTATCTATTTCGAGTTTTCTAAGGATTAACTCTGTAAATTTCCCGTTTCTCCGGTATTCTGAGCTTCAATGAATGTCGAGTATATGTTGTTCAATACTTGATTTGGCTGTAGTTGAATTTGTAATGTTGGAGATTTCTTCCCTGAAACTTATGTATTGAATGGTGAGATTGTAACAATTAATGCAGACCGTGAGATCAGTACATGTGATGTGTGCTCTTTTTTATAGGGATCTCCCAGCCTGGCTGCTCACTGACGGACAAGATGGCTGTTTTTTTATGGGAAGAAGATGGTGCAAGCCAAAACCGGGACTAATGTTGATCAATCGTTTTAGCAAATCACTTGGCATTATTGTTAATGGTCTAGTCTGGTGTTACTTTGTCGAAAATTCATATCCAACGCTGTACAATCACCATTAAGCTGTACAGTGGAAGAGAAGTTTCCAGGCCTCTGGGTTAAATATTTGTCTCGAGTTTTAGTTTGTCAATTCTCAACTAAAAGTGACTTTGAAAACAGTCTCGTAGAGGCATAGGTGAATCCAAAACTACTTCGTTAGTTCTCTGGATAATAGTTTGTTTCGAGTAATCTTTCAGTGAGAGTTCTAATACAAGGAAACAACTTTTAACAGCAATTTGTGATATGATAGGCGTGTCGTTGCAATGCTCCTTTAGAAGTGTAATAAAAACATCATTAATGTTAGGATGCAATGTTAAGGCGTAATTTCATATAATCTAACCCGGTAAGACTTAGGACTCTCCAACTCCAACCCAAATTTAATCCCGACAAATTTTAAAGAAGATATTAAAAATTATCTGACGCACCGATACAAGATTAAACACAACTCCCGGAGCAACCCTGTTTCCTGATTGTTTCTGTTGAAAGATACACCTTTAAAGGGGAACACCTAACAATTCTGCCAGGAGTAAGTGTACTATACTTCGAAACTGGGAATATTTTCAAGGAAAATGAGATGGCGCCACCGGACGGTACCCTCTTGATAACACTTTTTCAAACGCAATATGCAGGGGGGCCACTAAAATGATGGGCCTACATAAGAGCATGTGAAAGAGTGGTACCGAGATTGGGTACTACCTTGTGGCGCCTTATCATTGTCCTATCCAAGGCCATTGACGAGCAAACCCTTCGGTTGTATGACGATTTTGTATGATGCTACTAATCAAAGGTCTGCCGGAGCTGCATCTCGGTCTCGCTTTTCCAAGAAGCATGTGAAGATTGACCTTTCATTCTCTTAGATTTCTCTTTATCTTTAACGGTTGAACCCTTCTTCTTTGAATCTCCAGAAGGGCATGTTGGGCATACCATCCCAAGGGCAGTTGAGTACATCTTGGGTATTCCACATTGCAAGCACATGCTGAAACAAGAACCCCAAAGTGACTCTATTAACAATGAGGAACATAATAATTGCAGATTCTGATTGAAAATAAGGTCAACGTTTTTGAGGGAAAATTTGTGCAAATATGTGAATCTTCATGTTCTACACGGTTGCAGTATTATCGCACCCAATTTCAAATCTATAATAGCAAAAAAAAAGACTGCCAACATATAAACTACGCATGCAGATGTTATCAGTTTAGCTAATAAAATCATTGAACTGTAGAATCCATGTTATGTGTTCGACTCCGTCACTCCGTCAGCATTAGAAAAAAGGCGCTAGTGAGTAGTGACTTGCTTACACCAAAAGAGAACATATAAAATATGAATAAAATGGTAGCAATCGACCAGCATATAGTAAGAGACAGAGACTGAATTGCAAATAATGGAAGAGTTGTACAGTTGTACTATCTCGGTGTAGGTGAGATATTTCATTTTTCCCTTTAATTTCATCAGATTATCTGAGAAGATTGGTCAGTGTCTCCCTTCGGAGGGGGCTCTTTACTTTTCTTAATCTTGTCATCTTCAAACTCGAAAAAAAAAATATGCACAAGCCATAGACCATGCACAACAAGGAAGACAATACAATCCTCTTATTTTTTTCTCTCCTCCCCTCTTTTTATCAACTCACTTTCTCTTTCAGTCAACTCATTTCCCACGATCTCCACCCTCTTCCTTTACTCGGTTTTTGTTATCCACAACAAGGAGGATCTTCTTGTGCTACTTCTCACCAACTTTAATTAATAAATCATTTTAAAAATAATAATATGGGAGAACATTATTGGACGAGGGGAACTTGGACCAATGCTCTACTTCCCTACAAGCGGAGAGGATGGTCCTCTTCCTCCTTATTATTTTCTCTCTCCTTCCCTCTTCTTGATACCTCACTTTCACTTTCTCTTTCATCAATCTCATTTCTCACTATTACCATCCTCTTAGTGCACTCCATTGTGGATGACTGGAGGGTCTAATAGCAATGCTTATCACTTTCAACCGTAAAGGAATAATAAAAATTGTACCTTGGCTGAGCACTGTCGGATGCAATAGCTTTCTGTGGATGACCCGCAGCTGTTGAAGGAGCATTACCCCCAACATCGCTCCTGACTCGCTCGTGTATCCCAACTAATTGGGCCTTGGCCTGCACCACAACGCCTACAAGACAGTAACTTTTATTACACTACACAAAAAGAAAAGAGATAACAAAGGAGAATCGCCTTGAGTTGTTGGAATATGCAAAGTATTCCTCAACAACTTTGAAAAATGACAAATATCAGTAGCATTGGCAATCTGGCGCATTGCACTTCTAATGACATATGGTTATGTTACTCACAGAGAAGTGGTCCAAAAACTAACCTGGGAAATAGAGAAGACTAATAATATCCAAGAAGTTATTCAAAAACTGGATCAAATTCCAGGGAACAATAGCAAGCTACAGCAGAAGGCAGTAAACGCCAGTACGCTGTTTTGTCAGATTTTGTCATGAACTAACAAGTAACAACCCTAAACACCGCTATACTTTTTTTTCCATTTACACAGCTACATCTTAAGGCATATGAGAGTTGAAAATATCTACCTGCATAGCTAAGTTCTGGCCTATGATAAGGTATTAAGGTAGCACAGAACAAAAAATACCCAGATACATACTATTCTCATAACCATTACTAACTCAACAACCCAATGGCTCTCGCCTATGATAAGGTAAAGGGAATCAGATGTGCAGAGGCTAGAATGTACAAAGAGGTCTCTGAATGAACCATGAAATATTGATTGTCTATGAATGAACCCATGACATATTAATAATCAACACAATGCATACCTTAGCCTAGTGGGCCCTCTTCGGATAGGTGGATTTAGAGGGAAGGAAAGGGAAGGAAGTGACTTTCTTATTTTGATAGCAAATAGGAGGCGAAGGGATTTGAAGGGTAGGGAAATGGATCCCTCGATGTCCCTCTTCTACAAGGCAAATCAAAATCTCTCCATCAAGGCAAAGATTTGGAGGAGAAACTTTCCTCCTCCATTCCTCCTTCCCTCATTTCCCATCTCCTTCCCTTCCCTCTCTTTTTTTATGCAAACACGGCTTACCCTTTGTTTGGATACAAAAAATGAACGGAAAGAGGGAGAGAGGGGAAGGGAATGGGGAATGAAGGAATGGAGTTTTCCCTCCAAATCATTCCTTTGTGGGAGGGAAATAATTTGCTTTGTGGGAGAGGAATGGAGGGATCCATTTTCCCTCCTCTCCAAATCCTTCTAATTCCATTTTGCTAGCCAAACAATGGAAATTGTGTCCTTCCAAATGCCTCCCCTCCCTTTCCCCCCAAATTTCCCGATCCAAAAAAAGCTATAGCTACCTAAGTACATACTTCAAATCTGCCGGAATTGCTTCCAGTGGAGCTCTATATTGAACACGGCCATTTGTTTCTAGTGGAGCTTTATATTGAAACTGCCATGGGTAGGTTTACGGAGGTCTACACAACAAAAAAACACTATAGAAAGAGGGAATTATACCAGAAGGCAAGTCTTTTTTGTCTCGATTTCTATGGCGCCCTCGATGGTGAACCACAACATCTCTCCCCAAGCTTTGATCTTCTACACAGTTGTTCAGAAACCGAGGTGGTCCTGAAACCTCCAATAACCCAACACCACAAATACAATTTGGTTAGTAAAAGCACTTAAAATTTCAGCTACTCTATGTCAATCACACACATTACAGAACAAAAAAGCGAAAGAATGCTTTTTTAGGTTAATTAACACAAATCAAACAAACCCATATCAAGTTTTATTATTAAAATTCCAAAAAATATGCTTTTTTAGGTTAATTAGCTCAAAACAAAGATAACCCAGTTCAATATAAATAATTACAATGCTAAACAAAGGTTAATTTCCAAATAATTAGACGAAATCAAGCTAAAAGAACAAATGGGTGACCAAAATTATTCATAAACAAGCAAAACCCAGCATAAAATAACCCTAATACATGCCGAAAATTCAATTATTGAGAAGAAAAATGGGGAAAAGAAGAAGAATTACTTACTTCGGTGAAAACATCGAGAGCAGAAGGAAGAAGAGATCCATTAGAAGATTGAGGAGGAACTACGGGAGTATATGTGTTCGGAAAGCGTGAAACGGCGTCGTTTTTGTTGGAATCATCATCTTCGTCGTCTTCATCTGAGAAGCTGTCATGGTGATGAAGAGTATGTTGTGGATTATTATCTTGTTCATCTTCAGCAGAAGAGTAGCCTTGGATTAGTGACAAACTCATTACTACTTTTCTTGATTTTCTTTAACTTTTTGGTTTGGTTGATTTAATTGTTGAGAGAATTGAACATGAGATAAGTAGGGGTGAATATTGAGTAACTTGATGTTGAGATTGAACCTCATGAAACTGGCCCATCCAGGGAATGTTATTGAGGCGGGGCGAGTTCGGCGTACGGTAACCTGATTCAAACCCGTCAACTAAAATACATACCTCGATACCTAACTACTTTCAAAGTCATGTTTATTGAGATTGTTGGATTTTATATTTGCCTTCGGGATGTAAATACTCTCTGAGTTTTGTTTATTTGTTTACCTTTGCATCTGGCAGAAATGAGCAGATAAAGAGGAGAGGGCAATTTGAGATTATTGTTGTTCGATGACAAGTGAATCGAAATAATGTCGATTATGAAATCTATAAATATGATAAAAACATGGCTTCATTCTTCTTTTTATAAGAGGTTTAAAATTCCACATCATCTTCATTTTATAAAAAAGAAAAAAGTTTAAGGAATTTATAGCATTAAATAAAAGTAAAATACAACAAACATTAATGTGTTTTTCTATTCTTAAAGCAAATTAAACAACGATTAAATATGAGAGTAAATTATATATTTTTTGTTTTTTTGTTAGAACAGGATATATAAGAAAAAAAAACACGTTAAATAATTCTTATTTTTATTTCATTTGTAAATGTTATATATCCCTCAATTCAATATATTGGATACATAAAGAGACCCTAAACATTATGTAGCGTATTTGTTCTTATAATGTACGCCAGATATTATATAGAGTAGCCAAATTAATAAATCATACTGCAAGGATAATTGTGTACCTAAGAAAAATCATCTAGACCACCATGTTATCCTAAAAAATGTTTTGCGATGAGAGAAAAATTCAAAAAAGAAATAAAGCAAAAAAAAATTAAAATCACATGCTATAATAAATAAAAACAAAGAAAAGCAACATAAAGAAAAATCAAATAAAAAACTTATCAAGGTGAGATAAAAACAAAATGATAAAATACAGAGAATAAAATTCAAATTTATTTTTCTTAACAAATATACTGAAAAATACCACCCCACCACAAACCCATCAACCCCGCTACTCCACCAGCCCATATTGCCTGCTGCTCACCACAACCCAGCTTGTACCTTCTTATATATGATACACCCCTATCACCCATAAGTTACTTTTCGTAGCGGCTCAACCTTTATGCTTGACTTTGACACATTACGGATAAGTAAAGCATACCCTACAAAATTTCAAACCCTAAATAAAACGAAAAAATGCTGAAACATGAAAAAAAAATTGATCAATAATTTTCAATTAATAAAACGAAATAATTTTCAATTGATCAATAATTTTCATCATTAACGTCCCAAGGTATTTCCATCATAGATTACATCATCGAATCTCGCTCATATCTATAATCCTCAAGTAATATGGTTCAACTTACAACGAAACCTTACTACTTCAACAAGTCTCCGATACCATAAGATAAGATCATATCTTTAAATCCAAGAACTATAGCCAGATGCTTTTCCCCCCAAGCCTATACTCACAAACACACAATAGGAAACCACAAGACGTCACTTAACCTCAATAATATTTCGCACCTCAAGCTATCATTCAAAACTTCTTATTTACACCAATTAGACCTATCATAAGCATGCTCTTCCAAACAATACTAAACTTCTAAGTCCAAAAGACTAATTTACTAATGAGTTTAGAAGTCCTAGCCAACTCATTCAACCTTACACCATCAAATACCATGAACTATCTACACATTAGTCATGGCAAGCATCAAGCATTAAGATCATTTAACATACCTTACCACACTTTCCTCAAGGATACCATCTCTCACCCCCATAGGGTGAAATTAGATCTATATCATTTTCCTCAAATCACAAGTTCATTCTAACAAACACTAATAGTCCACAAAGTCTAAAATTCTTCCAACCAAGTACAATATGCCACAAACTAAAGGGTAAGGTGTCCACAAAAGGTCACATAAGGAAGTTGATGGTACAAATTGATAAAGAGGAGGAAAGTAACAAGAGTAATTTCCAAGGGGAAAAGAAGTTAGATGATGAAGAAGCATTTAGATAGAAGGAAGAGAGCATAAAACATAAGGACGAGAGAATTCAAAGATGAGGAAGAAATACAATTCACTTAGGCTAGTAAATCTTCAAATCTCCGGTAGAGTATACTTCTTCTAGGTAACACAATGATCCACCTTAAGACGGTAGATACAAACAAACATAACATCACTCAACACAATCAACAAACAAGTTAGAACCTAACAAACATCAAGTACACCAAGACTACCAAGTAAAGTCCTTAATTTCTACCCATCTCTCATTTATTATTTCAAGGTCAAGTAGTTTAAGTTTAGGGTTCACGTGTGTGCGTCGGGAGCGATAAAGCTCTGATACCAACTGTGACAACCCTCGCGAATGCGGAAATATATAAACATACAAGCATGTGAAAAGATATGCGGAAATACGGTATTTTAAAAACTTTATACATGCAAGATAGAAAATACGAGGAGTGTCAAAATTTCAAACTAAAGTACTAAATATAACAAAGAGACGGGGTCTTTTAAAATGTTAACAACCAACAAGTGTTTAGAAAACTAGCTAAAATCGTCTAGAGGTTAATCATCCAGGGACTACGCCCGCTAGCTCACACCCGAACCCAAAATGTCACATCCAAAAAGTCAATCCATGCAAGCAACCTGTTCATTCATGAAAAACATGAACGCCACAGTCAGTGGGGAGTAACTCCGGGTTCTCCCAGCCATATCCCCTTTAACGTACATATAAGGAAATACAAAAGTAAAATCATGCATATATAGATATACATGTGAGTTGTGATAAGAATAAATAGGCAATTCGATAGATAATGATAAGATCATGTGGAAATACAAATTCGAAACCATCATGTTATTCAAAGACTCGGGAAAGACACTCTTAGGCAACCGAATACGCTCACTAGGGCTTGCATCTCACCGTTAGCGGTATAAGTTTGATAAGATTGAGACTCGACCGACAAACCAAGTCAAGTCATGCAATGATCACAACAAATCCAACATATTATCATCCATTCACGAACCAAGACATTGACGGTGTCCAATCATGCAATGACCATGAATAATATCATGAAATCACGCAATCACGAACGACGGCGCCCAATCATGCAATGACCATGAATAATATCATGAAATCACGCATTCAAAGACGACAACACGACGACGACCTCTCTCACGGTAAATGAAACGCACTAGCATCGTGTACATGGCAAGTATGATTAAAAGGCATCCACGGGATAAAGCATTTCCCGGAACGCATACACGATAAAGCATTTCGCGTATGTAGACTAATTGCCTCCTGGTAGGACGACGATAATAATACGTTCCTAGTCTAAATCTGGCCAGACTCTCGGAATAAAGCATGTTCCGATTCGACATGCGATAAAGCATTTCGCATCCAAGACTCGGTCTTACAAAAATAAACGCCGAGTACCT
>JAIUZE010002525.1:0-87369 GCA_022085475.1 Heliosperma pusillum | reverse complement strand
CTTGGCATTGGGTCGTCTGTACTTCCAGCCATTTGTTATTTTAGCAGTTATATCTTTATATAACGGATTCAAGAAACTGTGAAAGAAGAAAAATTATGATAAGTTTCATCGTTTTAAAATTAAGTCTTAATGCAAAAACTGTTTAATGCGATGACTCATGCATTTATACAATTGACCTCCCTCAAGAATTATATAAATGATCCCAAGACTCAATTTCTGTAAATTGACAAGCCAACCTCTTGGCTAATTCTACTTTTAGAATTCTCAGTCGATAAATTTCTGTAAATTCTATCTTTAGTCCATTATAATCCCGAGATATTACTCGGACTACAATGTTGAGGTAAAATAGGTCAACACTCACTAGTTACCCAACGTAGAAGGGGTCATATTATGACTTCCGACGAAGAAGGGGTTCATAGTAGTTTTTCCTATAAAGACTAATCTCAATTTTCATTTTAGAGGAAGATCCCCTCATCTTAAATTTAATTCATTTTAAGTGAACAAATTTCTAGCATTTCGTGAATGATTTAGACTAAGGTGATGGCCCTATGAACGAGTGACATCTGTATGTCTATGATGAAAATTCAAACTATATGAATCATTTTTCATGCATTTTAGGTGGTTTGGTTTAGGCGGAATATGATGTAATTATTTAACATGTGAATGAAAAGCAAAAGAATGAAAAATACGTAAAGTATTACAACGGTCCTAGTGTGACCTATTTACCAAAATGAACAGTAAATACAAGTTTAAATTCCATCCTAATGGACCCGAGAACCTTGACTTTGTCTCATCTTGGTCCATGTAGCGGGAGTGAGCATCCGATCTCCATCTTTAGTCTTCTTAAATTACATTTTCAAAATTACAAAATAAACCTATTTACATTCTAATTCCAAAAACATAATTAAAAGAAATAAAAGGAGATTCGAGATCTCATAAATACATCCAAACCCTGTTTCCATCATTACGAAAACATGATTAACTAAGGCCACACTAGGTATTACATTTTTCAACCAATTGCAAAAATACGTAAATAAAACCATTCATTCATTCATTCATTCGACAAAAATAAAATGCATCAACTATATAAATTAATTCTACAAGACATAATTCATTAATTATGTTGATTAATTATCCAAACCACCATTATATACGATCAAAATTATGAGACAATTCCTAAATTGCCCACAACAATTTTAATCTTTCATAATCCATTTTATTTTAAACCTTTTTAAAATAATCGGTTATCATTATTGTGAACCTTTTCAAAATAACAAACAAACATTATCTTTATAATGCCCAAAAAAAAAAAACAAACAAAATTTTTTTTTTTTCTCTTCTGATCACTGTTCACGCGAACAGTACCAGTCCCAAAAAAAAAAATTTTTTTTCTCTTCTTTCTTTTCTCTCGGTTTATAACAAAGACCGAAAATCCAATACACAAAAAAACTGTTGCTGCCATTTTTTAAAAAAAAACAGAAAATTTTTTTTTTTTTTTTTACAACTGTGAACAGTAAAACGGGCAGCAAAAAAAAAATTTATCAAATTAAACAGTTTTAATTCGATCAAGCTTATATTAACTAGATCGGTACAAAACAAACAATGCCTAATCGTTATTAAACATTGATACAAATAGATGATTCAAATTAACCTTTTAATATGAACATCTAACACAATTTATACCGAAAAATATAGCACAAAAATTGATGTTCATTAACATCCAATACAATTCCATTTACATTCTAATTTAATCCTTATTAAATTAAAATATCAACAAATTCATATATTATCATCTTTAACAGATTAAAACAATAATATGAATGAATCTATAATGGAACCCTAAAAAAAATATACATCACGGCACAAAAAAAATATAAAACCGTGAGGTTTTTAAAAAAAAATTCCGGATTTTTTTTTTCTCAATAATCATACAATTAAATATTTATGAAAATCACATAAAACAATTTCATAGCCCTAAAGCTCTGATACCACTTGTGGGAATATATCCGTATACATCCCTTTAATCTTACAGGATTATAATGAAATTACGATTTATGTGATTAACAGGTCATAAACGAAATTGCATAATAAACAAAGGGATTAGGAATAACCTTTACTCCTCGTAAATTCGGCCTAAGAACAGATATCAAAGTAGATATCCTCCTAATCGTAGCACCCAAGACTGATCGAGATATGCCCTTGTAATTGCTAGAAACATTTGAGAGAAAAAGAGTCTGTATCTTTTTGTGTGTTGTGAATTAATGATGAATGAATTACAGTATTAGAATGAGTAAAACTCTACACATATACTCCAATTCTCACGGCACCCATAAGAGAAAATAAGGGATATTTTTCTCTTATTTTGTTACCTATTTTGACCGAAATTCCTAGAGTGTATTTGGACTCTTTTTTCGGTTATATTAGCTTCCATTTAATATAATGTTATACATATTATATTTGTCTAATATGTTGTCATACATTAATAAGGTCCATTACAACATTTTTCAGTGGATATATTAACATAACAATTATTATGACAATCGTATAATATATACTTCAATTATAAATATCGGTATATTTATAATCCTGCTAATTAAATATAACGGTTTATGTTTAATTACGAATTAACATTTTAATTCGTATAAGCTCACATTATATACTACAACTAAATATAACATTTTA
Organism: Heliosperma pusillum; assembly: GCA_022085475.1. NCBI lineage: Eukaryota > Viridiplantae > Streptophyta > Magnoliopsida > Caryophyllales > Caryophyllaceae > Heliosperma > Heliosperma pusillum. The sequence goes on along the minus strand of JAIUZE010002525.1, from coordinate 84,687 downwards.
TATTTAATTACGAATTACAGTTAATTCGTCTTAGCTAACATCATTTAATCGTTATTAAATGATTATATCATCATCACATTGACTAACCTTTTAGTCAAAAACACCGACTAACCTTTTAGTCATTTAATAAGGCATCAATATGATTATTTTTCTCAAATAATCACATCTCTCAATCACATCCTTTAGGTGTGACTTTTAGGGACCAGTTGATCACCGCCATCTGTATGACAATAACGTCAAACTTATCTAGCAAGCCAACCGTTATCGATAAACGTTAATCAACTGATTACAATACAAAGTATGCCCTGTGAACATTTAGAGATTTATTTATGTTATTGCACTAACTGTGGAGGACACTGGCTCCAACAACCTCAGCAGCGCACATCAAAATTTCCTTTGCGCGGCAGCGACAGACCCGGAACATTAATGTGCATATCCCCCTTGTTGCGGGAGAGCCACGAGAGGCGAACTCGGGGTGTGGTCCGTCTCCTGGCGGACCACCAAAATAGTAACCAAGTAACCACTTAACTCCAACTCTAAACCACCATCATCATCATCATCGTCACAACAGTCACCATCATCAACAACAAAAAGCACAACAAAAAGCATCTCAACACATTAATCAACATACAAAATTACCGAGTAGGGCAACCCTACCTTTAGCGTTCCTGCAAATAGCCATCATCTGACACAATATACACACACACGTACAAGCATACAATTCCTCAGTCCAATCCTACAAACAACAATACAACTTATATCACAACTATGGTTACTAGTGTCAACAACAAACTATGAGGGTGATACTTACTTGATCAGACTAGCCATCCTCTATAACAAAACGGTTTCGCTCGCCGCTATGTTCCTAGGGCGATTCCCCAGGTGATAGAGTCATTAGACGGTAAGGTTTGGGAGATATGGGGAGATTAGGTTTAGGTTTAGAGAGAGAAGGAAAGGTTTTGTAGAAATAATGATTAACATCGCAGCTTCCCGATATATAATTAACACGATCTGGTTCCGTCACACTCGACCGAGTAACAGGGACATTCAATCGATTACGCTACACTCGGTCGAGTTTCATCGGCACTCGACCGGTCCGAGTACGGTCTACTAGGTCGAGTACTCTCCGCTCGAGTACTCTCTGCTCGAGTACTCTCCGCTCAAGAGTAGTGAGTTATCCTGATACCATCCTATGGACAGTTCCGTAAGGTTAAGGGTTGGTCAAAGGTCCCTAAAATGCCGGGTATTACAGTTCCAGCCAAATTAAAGCCCACTCCATCTACCCCAACTAGGAGAGATACTAGGTAGAGTTCCGTAACCCTATTTACTGTACCCAGCTGAGCCTAATTACTATTAGGCCCGATACCTTTATTATAAGTTTGACTCATAATTATGTTAATCATGTACCTATAGCGTGTTATCCACTAGACCCACTTATGTATATATTATGCGTAAGCTATTTATTTCTTAAGTCGGCATCAAACTCTAACAAGGCATATCGACTATATAAATTTGTGCACGTTAAGTCGTATATGACATTGGACATAACACCTTCACATGTATAGATGTTTCAGGATCATTCAAAATTGGGTTGGATAGCATAAGATCGTGTAGGATTGATGGTAGAATCGTTCAGAATCTTAAATGGCTTATTCGTAATCTAATTTTGTAAGATTGTTGTTCTTGTGTACCTAAAACTTTAAATTAAAGGTATATAACAAACCATCTTCAATCCAAAATAGATGGGGTTTGCTATATCCCGCCCCCCATTTTACTCATCCCGCCCCCTAAAATTACTTTCTTGCCCTTTGTTAATTATTTGACCCACCAATTTTTGTTTTTTCCCCTTTGTTATTTTAAAACTCGATTTTTAAAACCGCTTTAAAAATAAAACCGCTTTAAAAATAAAACCGCTTAACGTTAATTACAAAACAATTGAAATATTAAACAACATTAACGTGTTAACGAACAAAATTATCGTTTTAACGTTAATTTTTGTATATTATTTAACGATAATTAATATAAAAATCGCTAACTAATAACAATCATTTGACTTTTTTTTTTTCAAAAAATACAGATTAAATACGAAAAAACTTCAAACGGCCATAACTTTGCACTCGGGCGTCCGTTTCCGATGATTTTTTTTTTCAAATCGCTTATCTCGACGAGACGAACGCAATGGTAAAAAAAAAAAAAAAAAAAATTGTTTTTAATGGCCCATTCGTGTGAAACACACGAATTGGCCTTGGCCGATTCATGTGGTTTACACGAATGAGCCTAGGCCAGCTCGTGTAAATCACACGATTGGGCCAAGGCTTACTCGTGTGATTTGCAAGAACTGGCCTAGGCCCATTCGTGTAAATCACATGAATCGGCCCAAGCCAATTCGTGTGTTTCACACGAATGGGCCACTGAAAACAATTTTTTTTTTTTTTTTTTTTTTTTTACCATTGCATTTGTCTCGTCGAGATAAGCGATTTGAAAAAAAAAATCATCGAAAACGGACACCCGAGCGTAAAGTTATGGCCATTTGAAGTTTTACAGTTTTTAATCGGCATTTGTTTGTAAAAATTTAAATGATTGCTATCGGAAAATGAAAATTCGTAAATCGAAATGTACCATCGCATTTCCGGTGTTTCGAAAATCTTTATCTTCATTTTCCGTGTTATCCTGTTCCTCCTCGTCATTTTCGTGACCCGTATTGTCGTTCCCATCATCATAACCGCTTTCCTCGCCCCCCACAATTACTTCTTTGCCCTTTATCATTAATTGACCACCAAATTTATTATTTCCGTCTTAATATTTTAAAATTCAAACTGTCATAAATTTTCCGTCTTAATATTTTAAAATTCAAACCGTCATAAATTTAAAATTCAAAATTCAAAAAGACGCTTCAAACCGTCATAAATTTAAAATTCAAATTTTAAAAAACCGTTTCAAACCGTTAGAAATTTAAAATCGCGTTATTTTGATTTTGTATTAATCGTTAATGGTTGAATTTACAAAAAAAAAAAAAAACGGAAAATGGCCCATTCGTGTGAATTACACGAATGGACCTGGGCCAATTCGTGTAATCCACACGTCTGGGCCATGGCTCATTCGTGTGAATTACACGAATGGACCTGGGCCAATTCGTGTAATCCACACGAATGAGCCACGGCCCAGACGTGTAGATTACACGAATTGGCCCAGGTCCATTCGTGTAATTCACAAGAATGGGCCATTTTCCGGATTTTTTTTTTTAAATTGTCTTATTATGTAATTATATTTACGTATTTTTATTATGTAATATATTTACGTACTTTTAGTTTTTTTTGTATTATGTAATTAAATGTTTCATAATATATTTACGTACTTTTATTAATTATAATTGTAATTACGTTTTTTGTATTATGTAATTAAATGTTTGTTTTTTTTTTTTTTTTAAAACCCGTTCCTCCTCGTCATTTTCGTGACCCGTATTGTCGTCCCCTTCATGAAACCCGCTATTCTCGCCGTAAGCATAATTAGCATATTCATCGCTATAACGATAATGTTGTGCATTCCACTCGTTTGCAAATCGAGGTTCGTTATCATAAGTATTGTACGAAGTACAAAGATAATCGAAAAAATCATTACCGTCACTCATTTTCGGAACAACGGAAAAAATAAATTTTAGAGAGATATTTTAGAGAGAAGGGCAAAATTGGAAAATGAAATGAAAATAGGGGGCGGGATGAGTAATAAGGGGGCGGGATATAGCAATTTTGAAATAGATACCCGATCGTAACAACTTGCTCTTCCCTATACATAGGCAATAATTATGGTTCAGAATAACACTCAATTAATCTAATCTTCTACACCAGAAAGACAAATAAAAATGTTGTGGTGAATCCAAATGGTATTATCATTTCTCTAAATATATAATAAACCATAATGTAAAAAGTTATCGAGTACAACAAAGCCATTAGTCACAAGTGTTCGAAAAAAACACCTCGATCACTACATCTCAAATGCATTTTCTACTCTTTTCATTATATTGAAACTAGATGTACACCGGAATGGCATAAACCCATGAAGTTCAGAAACATGAAGAAAGTACATATTTTTTGCCTCGTCTCCCCACGATTGTCACCTTTATGTTTGGACAATGTAGAACAAACCAACTACAAAGTCCCTAACCAAAATAAAATTACATCAAGACCCCCGACACTTACGTATGAACTAAAGGGATTATATTTTGGTTCACCCAGCCTCTCTATTTGTTAGGTAAATTGCTCGTGGTTAATCAAATTCGTTCACCTAAAGAGTGGGGCGAAAATCTTTTTGGGTTAAACATAAGCAAACATCTAAATCATTTTACCCCCGTTGAATCCCCGTGAAGAAACTAAAATCATGGTGTTTGACCCTCAATTGCTTTAGCCATGAGTCTGCAACACTCCAAAGTGACCCAAGGCGACCTTGGTCCCGGCCACCTCGACCCGAGGCCCACAAGTTTCCTTGCATTTTGTAAGTGGCTAAGCCAAAGGCAGGAAGGGTTACGCTCTCTCCTTCTTTTCTCTTCTTCATCCATTCAATGTTCGCCATGTCGTCATCGTGGTCCATATCTGGATAATGTCAAAGACATCAACAAGAATTGAGCACGTTGTTTGTGAGCAAGAATAGCAATCCAATTATATTTATATATATATATATATATATATATATACAAAAGCATAGGTTTCACTCATGAATTGATTCTCGTCACATATACGGTCAAACAACATGTCTTCTTATTTAAAACGATTTCATGATGACTTAATCATGGTACAGACCTAATAACAAGAATTTCGCAAATTCTTATTTGTGAGTTGTGACGGATACTTATCATCACAAGCTTGTTATCTCTTACAAGATGCAAGTGAGATGGTAAGTGAGAGAGGTGTAGTACGATTATAACTCATAAACTAGACAATACTAGTTATAATTTTTAGCGTGTTAATCAATGCGTACATATATCGAAATATTTTATGGAGTACTTAATTGACTAATTTTACACCTTATTAAATATGACGCCGTGTATGTGAAAATAAATTTTACTATGTATAATTCTTTGGAATAATCAACAAGATGACAAATTTACTATATATTTGTACCCTCACATGAGTAAACGTGGAATCCTTATTAGCCATTACCCCCTTTGAACCGGTCATTTCATTTTTACCTATTTTCGCTATGGGTATTTTATTTATTTGTTTAATTAGCTATTACCTATTGTCCACTTGTTACCCAATAACAATATTTACAAATGGTTACTCTTCTCTCCTTCGTTGGGACAGATGGAGTACAAATGACGGTTAATGAACGATCGATAATATGTAAGACGTTTTAAGTAAATATTACTCGTATCTAATAACTCTATAAAACTATTTCAATAGATAATTTGGATAATTTATGTTATATATAATTTTGCAATAGGATTCTTTGAGTAAATACCAGCTGTTACTTCCTTTGTCCTAATAATTTGTTTGCCAATACAAACGAAAAGAGTATTAAGCATTCACAAATTCATGTTTTGAACGGGGCGACCCGTCATATTACTTCAGACGGGTGAAGAGCCTTCATAAAAGAACAAATGGGGGAGGTTTACTTGCTCTTTTGTTTGTGAGACGCTTAACCCGTCTAAAACAATAAGACGAATCACACCGTCTAAAGCAAGGCCTTATGTTAAGCATTAGCATATGAACAAATGGGGGCTCCACTGGCTGTTTTGTAAGGGAGTTTGACACGTCTAAAAAAGTAAGACAGATCACCCCGTCTCAAGCAAGATCTTCTGTTAAGCATTAGCATATGAAAGCAAAAAAATACTTAATATGTACCTTGAAACGAAGAAGAAAGAGTGTGATAAGTGAGGAAGCAAGTGGATAACTCCTTTACGGTTCTTCCCATAGGAATGTGATATATTGGATACCTGTGAATTATTTATTGATTAAACGTGTTATCATACATACTCATCATCGTTACACATATTGATTTCATTACTCAGACAACATTGCCCCCACACAACGTTATTGAGTAAACACAAAACGTGACACCATGCACATTTGTCAAACGTATATGTAGATCGGAAACTTCACATTTATTACCATCGATGCGGAAACTTGAATTCATTTCCAAGAAAATGACAACTCAATACATATAATTTTAACATGCTACTCCCTCGGATTCTCTAAAATCTTCCACATTTCCTAAAACCACAAATTTACTAAGATCTTTCACTTTCCTTATTTGTCTATCATTTGTGATTATACTAAAATATGACCCCACATTCTCTCTTTTACTTTTATTTACATCCACATATCATCATACCACTAAATATTTGTCCAAAACGAATGTAGAAAAACATAGTGAATAGGAGGCACAATTATAATTCATTATGTGTGTTTTTTTTTCACATAACATTTGCTCTGTAATCTTTTTTATCTTTATTTTTGTGTCAGGCTAACTTTTAGCCGGAGTTGGAGACCACTCGGCTAGTGAATTTGTCAGATATTATTGAAGATATTGGATAATAGAATATAACTATAATATATGTGTCTCAACCATCACCTTAAGGTTTTGGTTGAGATGATTCATCTTTGAGTTCAAACTCTAACAGCCACCAATATCTCACAAACTCATCAAGTGGAAAACTCGCACATGGTATGGGGGCATGTGCATTAACCACTTTTCAAGCCCAATGGACATTCGAGTGAGGGGCATAATAGAATAGAACTATAATATATAGGCCTCAAAAATCATCTTAAGGTTTTGGTTGAGATGGTTTCTCTATCATTGGATACGTACAATTTGCGTTTTTCAGTAGGTCGCAGAAACTCGTGTTTTTGTAAACTGTTACCATTCTTTAATCAATAGTAACCACTTTTAGGTAAACAGTGACAACTTAGAAAAAATAATTATTTTTTAGCTATCAAAAGTGGTAACTATTTAATCAAAATTGGTAACTATTTATCAAAAAGTGATAACTGTCAATTGGTTGCAACGTACGACGGTCTCATACAAGAATTTGTGTTTTTGTGAATTAAGCATGTTAAAATATTGATTTGGCAATAGAGATGTGGCATTACACATAATGAGAACACTAATTCATCCAATTGAGGGAAGTACGTACCAGGCAACTGCCATCCAACTAGCTGGTGAAAGATCAACGCTCTTTAATGACATTAGTCCAGGGTATCGTCGACCTAATTCACTGATCTGAAAGATAAAATTATCAACACCAGGAGAGTTGAAGAAGGGTCAAAACTTTAATTAGCTACCGAGTAATTTGTAGTATTTCAGAATCCCAAAGTCGTAATTGAGAACTTTATATATTCAAGAAAATACTTAGTCTAGCATTCCGGATTTATAGTCGATAATTTTACATACTAACTCGGTCACACAAGCTAAGTTAACATTGTCGTCATCTCTTATTATTACTCCGTATCGTAATTAGTAATCACAAATTCTCATTGAAGACAGACATTATCCGTTACAAGTTGAAGACGGATAGTGCCCATTTCACAATATGCAAGTGAGGAGGAAAAGTCAAGGGCAAATGAATCCCCAACTTGCATTTTGTGTGAGGTGCACTATCCATTTTCAACTTATGACGGACAGTGACCGTCTTCAGTAAGACTTGCTGAATAAAAATATACTCGTAACACGTTAATGTATGCGTCACCATGTTATGACTCCGTATCTTGACTAGATTTTAAAGTTGTTATGTTAATTCCACCATTAGTTGCCCACAAGAGATATCCCACTACATACTCTTACATTTTCCCTGAACAAGTGCCCAAAGCATTAACCCTTTTCCAAACTAACCATTCTGGCATGGATGATAGTTACCTAATAATTTCGTGACGCGCATGCATATAATAATGGCACAACAATCCACTAATTAACTTTTCTATTTAGTGGAGCACTTATAACCTAATTTTTATGAACAACTTACAAGGATAATAGTATTACATAAAATTATAACATCTAAAAGTACATTTTGTCTATATAATTAAATTGTTAAATACGAAATGTCTTTCGAAATTTAATTTAAAATTTATTTATTATTAATAAATGAGTTATCTTTTAATATAATGGGACCGTCTCACCCCTCATAACAACATCAATGATTAAGAAAGTAGAGTTTTTCGTGATTTGTCGAGAAGTCCTCGTGTGGAGCCTGAATGTGATGAACACACATTGACATACTCCCACTTGTTTTAAGTTGACTCTTTTTTTTTTCTCCCAGCCCACTTATTTTCTCCACGCAGAAAGTTTAGAAAGAATTCAGATAAGTTTACGTAATTTCTTATGAAACATATAAACCAAAGATACGATACATAATTTGAGCCAAGATGTGCCAACACCGTTGCTGATGCACTTGGATTATTCTTTCGAACTTTAGTTCAGTTCTTATAAATTTGTTAAATTTAGTTTAGTTTACTTTCACATTATTATATTATTATTTTAGTTCAGAGTCGATCAGATAAGTTAAGTAAGTTTCAGATCATATATATTATTACAGTTCACACAATTTCAATTTAGAAAAAAAGGGCCTAAAGAGACTTATGAAGAACCTAAATAAAAGTATTTTCACAACTATTTAATTAAAATGGGAATAGCAATTCATTTTTTTTATCTTAATGTATCGGCACACATGTTACAAATTCTTTATAGAATAATTACTTATTTAAATTTGATTTAAATACTGTTTAGAAAGAATATAAAAATAAACAAATGATTGGTAGGGAGGGATATTAATATTAATATTTTTATAACTTATATGAACCCTTCTATTTTTTAGTACTTGGATAAGATCACTAAATTTGATCTTAATTAATGAGGGAAGAAATATGTCAATTCTAAATCTGTTTCACACATCAAAGCATAATCTATCATTTTTTTTCCATCTATAAGGAGGATTTATACCATATATACACAAATGGATAAGTTTTGAACCACAAAGATAGATAAGTTTATTCCCTTTAATAAGTAGAAGTAGCACTGTCTTCCACTAGAATCTATACACAAATGGATAAGTTTTGAACCACAAAGATAGAGATCCTTAAATTCTAAAACGTGTGTCATGACTATTAAATAAAAATTATTCTCAATATACAAAAATAAATCCTTGTCGTTTTCACCTTTGCTAAATATTAAACTTAGTTGAGCATGTTGAAATTATTCGTGACATGAAAGAGAGGATTTTCTTTCAATGTCAGTAGTAACTAATGTGGTTGATCCCCTACAGCACTCACTAATTAATGTGTGACGAATGCAGTAAATACCAAATTCAATAGAATAGAATAAGTCAAATGTATTTGCAAAATAAGAACTTTATCAAATATGGAATATAGTACTTTTTTTTTTATCAAATATGGAATATAGTACTTATACATTATAAAAATCTCAAATTCTCATTTGTAACGGGACGACCCGTCACAAGCTTACGATGGGTCAAATTCCACTAACAAAGAGCAAGTGGGGGACAAATGGAGCAGCCCACTTGCCTTGCCACTTGCTCTTTGTGACGGGATTTGACTTTGCGACGGATCGCCCCGTCACAAGCAAGACTTATTGTATAAAAACAGCTCGTCTTATGGTTTAACCGTAGACGGACAGTATCGGTTCCAAGTTGAAGACGGATAGTGTCTCTCTCACAAAATGTAAGTGGAAGGGCAAATGAGGGGCTTTATTTGCCTCCACTTGCATATAGTGATAGAGGCATTATCCGTTTTCAGCTTGTGACGGATAGTGTCCGTATTCAATGAAAATTTGTATTATAAAAATCCAAATTCGATGTCAAAACCTAATGACGTAAAATAGGCTTACATTCCTTATAATATTTACAAAAGCTTAAGTAGTCCTTTCACATAAATATTTAGATAAGAGAGCATGCGATTTTCGAATAATAAATAAACCCAAGGCAAAATAGTCGTAGGTTACCTTTTATTTTATTTTCTAGGAATTTCACTGATTATAATAGTCATTCAATAATTGCAAAAGAAATTGAAATCACTTCAATACAAAGTTCTAAATATTTAACAAAATACACTCTTTTTAAAACAAGGAAATTGCCCGTCTTAAACGAGAGTTACATAAAGTTGTTTATGTATACCCTCTATTATACTATACCTGGGGCCAACCATTAGGACATAGTATGTGGCTTATCACGAGTTAATAAAGTCCTAAAAACTCCAAACCACAAATTGGGGGCGTGACAAGTGAAATAAATTCCAAATTCAAGGGAAAAGGTCAAATGTGAATGAAAGTGTTGGACTCAATCAATAGACTAATTGTTTTTAATGAGAATTTGGTATGTTTTCGAAATTTAGTTGAAAATAATGTGTTGAACATTGAAGAAGCTGAAAGTGATTAGTTAGAAGTTACCTTGTCCATAAAAGGAACTCTCCCATATGGCGTTGATTTCTCAAAGTACTGGCAATATAGGTATCCCAACCTCTCATTCAATTGCCTTAAACACTCTTGCTCATATCCCCCGTCTTCCGACGAGCACCCATCCCATCTTGACAATTTATCGCTCTCACTTTCATCACTATACGACTCGCTGTACGAATCCCTCGTCTCACCATCCCCTATTTCCATGTCGTCCCTAAAAACAACCATCATAAACATTATAACACCATCAATACACCATTCAACTTTTAAAATTTATATTTACAAGTTTTGTTATTAGGACTTCTTATCAACTTTTAACTTATTCAGTTTCTTCACTACTTTATAAACACATACACCTATTTAGACCAACACAAATTCTTATTTCAGACGCATCATAAAAACCCACATTAATAGAATACACAAAATAAAGAGTGTGGAATCAATCAAGAGTACATATAATAATAACACATTAATAATCAGTAAAAACGATCAACTAAAAAATACCCCATCCCAATATTTTTGTCCTGAATAAAAAATAAAAAAAATAAAAAGAAAGTAAAAGAAGAACCTGATAAAAATAGGAGAAGGAGTACTGGTGAAAATTTGGATGGCAGAAAGATAAGGGACATAATACTGTACAAGTGTTTCACCGTCTTTTAAACGTATAGGAACACCTGCCCCATATGCACTCCATTCATCGTACGACTTCCATAGATCACTTAGCCTAAAATATTCCACATTTTCTCTTTCCCATGGATGCCATAATTTGTTCAATTTCCTCATCTCTGTCTGCCGTTTAACAAAACAAAACAAAACAAAACGTCAGTCAGGTCTTGTGTAAAACCGTTTTATATTCCGTAACTTTTAACACGGTCTATATACAGGAATTTGATCAAATAAATTACCTTGGGGAGAAACTGAGAGGGTATTATGGGAGTTGTGCAATTGAGGAAGGAATCAAGATTGGAATGCATTGAATCTTTTTCAATCATCATGATTATTAATTGATAGATAGATTATTGGGGAGATTCAAAAGAGATAAAAAGGATGAAGAGATTAGGGAGACTTAGCTTTCTCCCTAAAACTCCAAAAAAAAAAAATTAAAAGGGAAAATAAGAAGAAGAAAAAAAAGGGGGAAGAAAAATAAAAAATACAAAGGAGAGAAAATAGGGAAAGAGAGATTGTCGGAATAATATACAATTGCGACAGTTTTTTGGACAGCGAAAATAATTTAGGAAATACTAAGCTGACTTTAAAGGACTTGTTATAATAAATAACAGCAAAAAACTTGCGTAAAATTGATTACAAGGAAGATATTATTTAATGCTAATACAGAAAGAAAATTATATGAAATCTTGAAGGTAACTTAAAGGAAAGCTATAGAATAGAATATAGAATAGAAAATAATATATAATATATATGTTGGAGTATTAGAGAACTTGGAAGAAAAGAAAATAAAATAAAATGATGTTGTAGGAGTAAATCCGACGAATTTTATTTTTGTGAATTTGATGGCACGGCAAAAGGAGAAGGGATCAAGGGACTAATGGACTATAGAGCGTGGAATTTACGGAAAATGTTAAAACGGAATTGCGGGATTTATGAAGGGGACGAAAGAGAGAGGAAATACGGTCATAGGTGATTAGTATGGGAAACGGTCTAATTTAGTGGGTATATTCCAAAGGAAAGAAACGGAAACAAGTCTTACAACTTACAAGTATGGCCTCACCCTTTTGCTTACGGACTTACGGATATATACTATCTGTCATCAGCTTGTGACGGATAGTCACCGTCTTTAATGAGAATTTGTGATTTGGCAAGGATCCTCACCATTTTTTTTTTCCATTTTCTCTCACAAACATTGTTATAATACTCCCTCCTAGTCACTCATTTCTTCCCATTTCCCTTTTACACAAAAATTAAGGAAATGAATTTTGACCACACAAAACACATTACCCCACATACAAATGAATTAAGACCACACAAAACACACAACCCCACATCCAAAAAGGGAAAGAGGGAAGAAAACCCGACTTACCCAATAAGGAAAGAGGGAATAAATGACCGACTAGGAGGGAGTATATGCTTTGTTAAAAACTTACGGATTATGTATTTTTACGTTAGGTGGATCAAAGTGACTAATCTACTAGTGCAAAATGAAGAACGAGACGAAAGTAAAGGTGCAAAAACGTAATGACCCAAGACATTGGTGACGCGGAAATCCAATGTGAAAAAAACCGCGGGGGGAGTCGGAATCCCTCCAAGTATGTGCACTAAAATGAGAAAGTACTGGCTCTGGGAGTACAAAGTATGCGGAAATGGGGTTACATATAATGAAGAACTTTAGAGTAATTAATATGATGAATGTCGTTTGTTGTAGTTATAAGAGGAGGAGTGTTGTGTCTTGCTCATTCTTGGACTCTTCTATTTATAATTGATCCCAAACCCCAACGACTCTATTCTGGCCCTCTTCCGAGTCTTGCTCTGCAGGTCCGCTTTTCGTGGAGGTAGTTATTGACTAAGTAAATGTAGTTGTTCTATCTGGTGTGCTTGTTGCTTTTAATCTGATCCGTTGATCTATTCCTAGCCTTCTGTGACAACCCTCGCGAATGCGGAAATAAAACATACAAGCATGTGATTTAATTAGCGGAAAATACGGTATTTTAAAAACCTTTTTACATGCAAATAGAAAATACGAGGAGTGTCAAACATTATAAACTAAAGTATGATATACAACAAAGAGACGAAGTCTCTCAAAATGTTATCCAACAACAAAGTTATTAGCAACTAGCTAAAATCGTCTAGAGGTGTTTCAATCCAGGGACCACGCCCGCTAACTCACACCCGAACCCAAAATACCACAAGTAAAAAGTCATCCAATCAAGCAACCTGTTCATTCATGAAAAACATGAACGCCACAGTCAGTGGGGAGTAACTCCGGGTTCTCCCAGCCATATCACATTAAACGTACATAAAAGGAAATACAAAAGTAGAAGCATGCATATATAGATATACATGTGAAATACGATAAGGATAGATAGGAAATTCAATATATAATGATAAGAGCATATGAAGTACAAGTCCGAATCCATCATGTTATACAAAGACTCGGGGAAGACACTCTTAGGCAACCGAATACGCTCACTAGGGCTTACATCTCACCGTTAGCGGTATAAGTTTGATAAGATTGAGACTCGACAAACAAACCATGTCAAGTCATCCAATGATCAGTCATATAATCATTCATGTAATCATTCATCCAAACACACCAACACAATGACGACATCTCTCACGGTAAATGAAACGCACTAGCACCGTGTACATGGCAAGTATGATTAAAAGTCATCCACGAGATAAGCATTTCCCTGAACGCATACACGATTCAATTCATTTCGTATATGTGGACTAATTTCCTCCCGGTAGGACGACGATAATAATACGGTCCTAGTCTAAATCTGGCCAGACTCCCGAAATCGCATTTTCCGGTTCGAAATACGATAAACATTTCGCATCCAACACTCGGTCAATCAAAGACGCCGAGTACCCCAAATTCGGTCGATATAATTCACGAAAGAGGCGGAAAAGAGCACAAGCCTCATAAAAAGCGGTACGCTAGATGCAAATAATACCACCTCGCAAGTACACAACATTTGACGGCCGGGTCGATCAACGCAAAGCGTTCGCCTCCCAACAACGTCGTCGTATGCCCACTAACACATGCAATTAAGCAGTAGGATACATCCCCGTTCCGACATTCCAGCCTTACGAACGTGGAGGTAGCCAAGGGAATGAGAGTACAAAGCACATAACAAAATAGTGCTCAAATCGTAACATTTGTAAAAACCGACTCAAGGTGGGACATACTAATAACCGTCACAAAGCATGATAATAGGGCATTATATAAATGTAACTATGATAAACATGAATCAATACATGATACATAAGCATTTGACCAAGTTTAAGAAGCATAATAAATAGGAAACATAGATCTTATCTCAAAACAACAAGTTTGGAAACTAACTAAAACAAGGGTCCACTTCAAACGGTCATAACTAGCGTTCTAGAAATGCAAATGCAGAAATTCCAAAAGGAGGTGATAGCTTATCCTCTTACGGTTCCAACGGTAGGTCACAAGCCCAAAACAAGCAAGTAACGAAGGAGATATGATCATTTTACGAAAAGAAGTCAGTGCAGTGAAACTGCACAAGTCACGGCCGTGACTTGTATGTCACGCTCGTGACATGAGTTTCACGACCGTGACTTACATTTCACGCTTGTGAAACTGTCTGTTACGCAAGGGTATTTGGTCAGCCACTCATTTCACGCTCGTGACATGAGTTTCACGACCGTGACTTGGGTCAAGACATCTCCATTTTGTTCTAAACTCAACCATCATCAACTATTATCATAAATCATCAATTCTCATATCAATTTTCAACAAACAACAAGTATCATCATCAACACAAGTTCTATGAATACTAATCCTATTCCAAATACGATTACTAACATAGAAAACACATTAAAACACGTAAATGATATCGAGTAACCCTTCACCGTTACCTTTATGCGTCTTTAAACGATTTCTAAGCCTTCCTCCACTAGATAGTAATCTTTGTCGGGGTCTAGAAAGTCTCCACCTAAACAAAGACGACAAAAGATGAATATAATTCACCTTTGAGAAAGACGGATAAATTGAAAAGCGAGAAAGACGGTAATTTTATTACCAATACGGATAGAGGAAGATGAGAGGGAAGGAATAAGACAAACCTTGGTGAATTTGAGCAAGAAATGAAGGCGTAGGATCGATACTAAGATTTGAGCAAATATGGAGGCTAGGTTTTGGTGGTTTGTATGAGGAAGAAGAAGTTTGAGTTGTGAGGGAGTTAGGTTATGAGGGAGTATATGAAGGAGTAAGTGGAAAAAGTCAAGGAAAAGTCAATGACGTCTTAAGACGTGATTCACTTGAAATCTCGCGTAAAATCCAAATACGGACTCGGAAATTCTAAATTCGACACGGAAAATTTAATTCTAAACTAAAACTAAATTTCGTTGAAAAGTATCCGTAAAATATTTTTACTATAAAAATAGGGTACATTTGCGGGTGTTACACCTTCAATCCGTGTGCTCTCATTTCAGACCAACCAAATGGTGCCACATCAGCGATCCATGTGAGAGTAATTTTGTCCCTAACAATTGCCCCCAGAAATTCCCATCACCCTACACGTGTAAGGATGGGGATTTCTCATCCTCGACTTATGCGGGAGACTTGTCAACCGTCTCCTTCATGTCCCATCATCACGTTCCCATCTCTCCTTAACTCCCCTCAACTGCTTCCTATCCCTTTATAAATACAACACTTGCCCCTCTTTATTTCACCCTTCTTTCTTTGCTCAATCTTCCACCTCTAGGTACTTTCCTTATCCCTTGTTTTATTTTCTGTTTCTTTCGACCATGGGGCACAATACTACTCGCCAAATTCCCCCGTCCTCTTCTGCTGGTACAAATGATGAGGAGATTCCATCTTCTGGGACCCTCACGTCGGTGCATGCTTGTGACTCTGCTTTTACACCGGAGGATCTTCCTTTGATACGGGCTCGGTTTTCCTTGCGTGATGATGCGGTGGTTCACATCCCCTTGCCATGTCTGCAGGCTTACGCCTACCGCCCAGGGTGGGCATGTTTGTATGAGTACCCCTTCGCTCTGGGTCTCATGTTCCCTTTCCCAAACTTGGTTCAGGAGTTTCTGAATTTCAATGGCTTGCCAGCCTGTCAGGTTTGGCCATATGCCTGGAGAGTGTTAATCTCTCTTTGGGCCCTAAATGAGGATCAAGGCATGGGTTTGGGTCTTGCTGACCTATCCCATATGTACATGTACCGTTCATTGTGCCATGCCCAGATGACCCTTCGTACTGTTAATAATAGGTCGACAGGAGTTGTTATGCATGTTAAGGTGAAATATGGGGGTGGTACCGCTACTTTATATTTGTGAGAATAGATTCCATTGTCCCCCTACATGAATATCTGTGCGACAAGTGAGGTTCCTCCACAGGTACTCCATTGCTTCTATTTTCGCTGATTAGATGGTCTCACCACGCTTACTGACTTTCTCGTGCAGGTTTAAGCAGCCTCAAACTTCTCCTGACGATAGTGCCGTGCAGAGGTTACTGGGCATCCCTGCTGAGAAGAGGAAGTATCCTAGACTCCTTAGTCTTCATTCTTCCGGTGTTCCTGAGGGTGCTTCTGAACTTGGAGAGTCTGTGTCTGTGGAAGAAGTAGAGGCTAAAGAATTTGAAAGTGCTGCAGGTGGGAATATGTCTTCTGGTTAGTCTCTCCACTCTAGATCTGTGGGTTTCGTCTCAGGGATTTCTCTTGATTTTTCCCTTTCTTTTTTCCTTTAGCTGTGGATCAACTGTTGGCGAAAACAAAGAAGAAGATGGATCGAAGCTCTGCCAACCCTCCTTCGAAAAAGAAAGCGACTGCCCCTCTAGAGACGGTGCCTATCTCTGTGATCCCTTTGGCCACAGTGGCGCCTCGTCGTGCTCCTACCCAGTCTTCTTCTGTGTTGCGGATCTCTCTTGGGTAAGATAGCTAGGGTAGTGTTCCTGCATGCCGCTAATGAGCCAATTTCTGTTGCCTGGGCCCCAGTACTCCCTCAGCTCCACCTCGGCTCTTGCAGTTTTTGATGAGACTGTAGAGCATGCTTTTGATGTGTGTGGCTATGCCTTCATTTTGTGTGTTTTGTCTTTGTACACCCATGAGCAAGTTCCTTATTCTTTTTACAGCTCTTTCAGAGGTCCCTTTTTTTCTCGCTTGGAGCATATCCAGATGGTTAGGGAGGTGAATGATGCGAAAGATAGGTGCGTGGCTTTGGAGGCCCTGCTGGCCGAGGTGGTCTCTAGGAAGAAGGTGAGTCAGGACCAACTTGCCCGGACGCAAGAGGTAAACTGCACTCTCTCCGCTGGTCTGAAGTAAGCTGGGGACCAGCTGAAGGCAAAGAAGGGCCAGGTGAAGGCGACTGAAGGTCAACTCTTGTCCTTGAAGGACCTCTCTCAAGCCGTTGTGTTTGCGGCTTGGGAGTCTAAAGTGCAGCGCCTGATGGAGTTTCAGGATAGGGCTCACACTACCTGGAATCTGAAGGAGGAGGAAAGGCAGTTTGTTGAGGCCTTTCCCTCCAAGCCGTACTTGAGCTTCCAGAAGGACCTGGAGGACTCCGAGGAAAAGAAGGAGGTGGATGCTCCTGCTAAGGAGGCCCTAGCTGGTCCATAGCAGGTTCCTGTTGATGCAAAGCCGGAGTCAGGCACAGTTGAAGGTGGTGATGGTCGGGGGGACCAGGTCTAATCCCTTGCTTGTTTTAAGTTGTCGGTAGTTTTTGTTGTGTTTGGATTTTCTTTGTTTTTTGTGGGTTTGTAAGACAATTTTGGCTCGCCTTGGGCGAGCCTATGCTGTTTTTAAATTGAATGAATGTTTAGTATGTTTTAGTACATACTGTGTCTAGCACGCTTTTGTGTGTTTCTATTTGTGGGTCGGCATTGTCCGTAGACGGTGGCTCTAAAGTCTTTGGTTCTTATATTTGAACGCCTCGATATGTGAAGGTGTCTGTGGTGGCAGTGTAGGGGCTTGACCTTTTATTCGCCACGCGCACGCTGTTTGTACCTGTAAAAGAGGTTTTTGCTAGTTAGGGTTTGACATACTGCATTCTAAGGTTAGTAGGGCTCCCTCAGCGAGGAGGGTAGTGGGTAGCCAAACATTTTGAATCTATGATAACATTTTATTAAGAGAGACTATATTTGAAAAATCTTATTTTGAAGTTTTATTGAAATATTTTGATAACATTTTTGAGAATTTATATGAAAGGAAATTGTTTTTGTAGTTATAAAGTGTTTAACTTGTTTGGCTGCGAGAGATGTCAAGAGGTCATACCTAGGGGTGTTTGAACACCGCGTCCTTCAGATATAATACCTTTTGAGGTGGACTATGTTCCAGGATTTGGATATGATTTCCCCTTCCATAGTCATTAGTCTGTATGCTCTGTTGCCTACTATGCTTTCTACCTGATATGGTTCTTTCCAATTGTAGACGAACGTTCTAGCCTGATGGTTCTTGGTGTTCTAGAAGACTTTTATGAGTACCAGGTCCCCTACCTGCGGAACCCTTATCTTGACATTCTTGTTGTAAATCCTCGCCACCATTTGCAGGTAGGAGGCCATCCTAACTTGCGCGAGGGGCGTTAGTTCGTCCACTGTATCTAGGTTGCTAGCCATCTCCACCTGGTTCTTTTTCTTCAGTTATTCATCCATACATGTGTGTGGGTACCCGCATCTCGGTGGGGATTCATGCCTCTGGTCCAAAAACGTAACTGAAAGGCGTCTGCTCTGTGGCTACCTTTGGGGTAGTCCAGTCAGACCAGAGGACTAGAGGAAGTTCTTCTGCCCATTTGCCCCCAGCGTTTTCCAATCTCCTTTTTAGATTCTCAATCACAATTTTGTTGCTAGACTCTGCCTGTCAGTTAGACTGGAGGTTCCTGGGGTGGACTTATGCAATGCTATGTTCCACCTGGAGCAGAAGGTTTATGTTTTGTTGGAGATGAAGTGAGACCTGTTGTCGTAAAATATCTCTGAAGGAATTACAAATCTCTAGATGATGTTGCGCTTGATGAATGATATGACTTGCTTCTCCGTTACAGTTGAAAATGATTCCGCCTCGATCCTATTGGAGAAGTAGTCAGTCATGGGTAGCATGAATACTTTGTTTAATGAGGCGCTAGGTAGCTTGTCTATGATATCCATTCCCCACTTCATGAAGGGTCATGGCTAGTCGACGGGATGTAGGGGTTCTACAGGTTGGTGGGTGACCACAATGTGTCTCTAGCATTCATCGCATTTCTTGGCGTACTCCATGGCGTCTTTGGGAATTGTGGGCCAGATTCACCCTTGTCGAAGTGCTTTGTTTGAGAGGTTTCTGCACCCTGCACGATTTCCACATTCTCCATTGTGGACGTCATACAAGACAGCTTCAGCCTCTTCCTTCCCAAGGCATCGTAAGTAGGGCCCTACTAGGGAATTCCTGAACAAGATACCCTCAATTAGTAAAAAATGAAAGGCACGAATTCTACAACTTCTTACCTCCTTCTTATCCGTAGAAAGGATGTCATGTTGTAGCCAAACGTGGTATTGTTTCCTCCAGTCTAGTTGTACATCTTCCAGAGATTCTGTTGTGATCAGTATTCCTGCTTCATGTAACAATTGTGCGTGGGTTTTTGGTTTCTCGTAGTTCGCCTGGTCTTCCGTGTCTATGGCCGGCTTTACTACGTGCACGATGGGTATGGTAGAGATAGCTCCTGGCTTGAATTTTGCCCCCCACGGTTGCTAAGGCGTCTGCCTCTGCGTTCTGGTCCCTGGGGATTTGCCTTATTTAGAACAAATGGAACTTGAGCGCCAACTCTTTGGCTACCTTTAGGTAGGCAGACTTCTTGGAATCTATTGCGGTCTATTCATCGTTCACGTGGTTCACAATCAACTGTGAGTCACAACAAACTGAGATGTTCTGTACCCCTAGGTCTAGTGCCAACTGTAGTCCCAGTATCAAGGCCTCATACTCTACTTCGTTGTTGGTGGCCCTGAAGTCACATCGTACAACCTGTACTATCAGATCCCCTTGAGGAGACCTTAACACTATCCCTACTCATGTGCCCCTTATGTTTGAGGTACCGTTTATGTGCAGTAGCCACTGTAGATTTTTATCCGCCCCTCTAGGGTCAGTACTTCATGTTCTGCCTGTACCCGTAGGTTTGGGCTAAAGTCTGACACAAAGTCTGATAAATCTTGCGACTTAACAAAAGTTTGCGCCTCAAACTTCAGGTCAAAGCCATTGAGGTGGACAGACCACTTGGCCATTCTACCCGAAAGTTCAGGTTTTCTTAGTACCGCCTTCAGGGGATGGCTAGTCATACGGAGATGAGGTGCGTTTCAAAGTAGGAGCGCAGTTTATAAGATGCAACTACCAGTGGTAATACAAGTTTTTCAAGTGATGTGTACCGAGTCTATGAAGGCAGCAGAGACTTAACGACGTAGTATACTGGGTGTTGTGCTACATCTTGCTGTCGTACAAGTATTGCGCTGACTGTCGCCTCTCTTACTAATAGGTACAGGTAGAGCGGCTCCCTAGGCTGTGGTTTCGAGAGAAAAGGTGGGTTGCTAAGGTAGTCCATTCAAATCTTTGGTTCTTCCTCAAAATATCCTAGAAGAGCCTGCACTTGTCTGAAGATCCCGAATTGAACCGGTTCAGCGCAACTACTCTTTCTGTTAACCTTTGCATGTCCTTTGGCTTCTGGGGGACTCCATTGTAGTATGGCTCAAATTGTTCAGTGCCGGCCTCTATACCTCTCTGTGTCACCAACTGTCCCAGGAATTTTCCTAATGATACTCCAAAGGTGCACTTCAGGGGGTCCAGCTTCATTTTCTACTCTCTGAGTGTACTGAATGTTTCCTCTAGGTGTTTTATGTGGTCCACTGCCTGCTTTGATTTTACTACCATATCGTCGATGTAGACCTCCATGGTACTCCCTATTCATTTCTTGAACATCTTGTTTACGAGGCTCTGGTTGGTGGATCTTGCGTTTTTCAATCTAAAAGACATCACATTGTAATAGTACAGGCTCCGCTCTGACTGGAATGATGTTTTCTCCTGGTTTGTACGTTAGATTATTATCTGATAATACCCGCTTTAGGAATCTAGGAAGGTTAGCATCTCGTGCCCTGCTGTGGCGTCAGCCATAGCGTCAATGTGTGGCAATGGGAATGGGTCTTTAGGACACACCTTGTTTAAGTCTGTGAAGTGCACACACACCCTCCACTTGTTGTTTTTCTTTGGGACCACCACTACGTTAGACAACCATTCTGGGTATTTGACTTCCCAGATTTTGTCTGCTGCCAGCAAGTTATCCATTATTTTGTTGATGATTTGGTTCCTCTCCGGGCAAACTTTATTCTCCTCTGTTGTACGGGGCTGTAACTTGGGTCGACATTCAGACAATGGGTTATTACACAGGGGTTTATGCCCACCATGTCGTCATGTGACCAAGCGAAGCAGTCCGCATTCCTCCTGAGTCGCTGAAGTAGTTCTTGGCGAATTTGCCCGGTACAATCTGATACTACTAGTACGGTTTGCTCTGGATGCAGCATGCCCAAGATGACTTGATCCAGTTCCTGCTGTGGCGGTTCCACATATTTTTCATAGACATGCTGGCTCTGTAATTGCTATGCTGGCGGGCTGATGGTTGACTTGAGTGCATCCCTTGTAATAGCCTCTGTCCTCCTCTTGGTATCCCCGTATCTCTTGTACTCCCCATGGGGTTGGGAATTTTAGGCATTAGTGATACGTTGAAGGGATAACTTTCATTTTATGAATCCAGGGCATGCCAAGGATAACATTATAAGTAAATTGGCCATCGGTTACCAAATATCTTGTCTGTTTATTAATTCCACTAGCAAAAGTAGGAATAAGTATTTCCCCTAACGATCTCGTGGTTTCACCATTAAATCCTACTAGAGGGACGGCTCTGCTAGTTAGATCCTTCTCACCAAGTCCCATATTTTTTAGGGCGCTCAGCATGAGGAGGTTCACTGAACTTCCTCTGTCTACCAAGATCTTCTTCACCAGGCAATTCCCTATTGATAGGGAGATGACTAGTGCATCGTGATGTTGTTCCTTCACATCCTGTGCGTCTGTCTCATCGAAGAAGACTGCTGGAAGATCTACTCTGCTTACTCTACATAAGGACTCAGGCTTGTTTCCCTTTGTCTCTGTGGTGTGTCTTTTGGCTGCCGAGTAGGTCTACCCACACACCTCGGATCCATCTGTGATGACATTAACAATTCTACTATAAGGAGGGAGTGGAGAAGGTAGCACCTTATCTATAGCTTTTACTTTACCGGACATGCTCCCTTTGGAAAAGAGCTTGTCGAGATACCCTGCTCTGTAGAGATGTTTTACCTCCTTGCGTAGTTCTACGCAATCTTAAGGATTGTGGCCGACGTCATCATGGAAGTCACATTTCCTGCTCTGGTCCATCTCGTCTGAACTTTTATCTCCTGCTGATATCTTGGGCCACCTTACTTCTCCTCCTAGTTCATTCAGGGCTTTGAGGAGGTCTGTCATGCTTGTAGAGAACCAATACTCGATGATCCTTGGGTAGATTTGGGTTATCCCTCCAGTCTATCCCTTCCGAAACTTTGTTAACAGTAGGCCTACTGTATGGCTTTGATCTTTCGCCTCTCTTGTCGGCCACTAATTTCCTGTTACTTTTTTCGGTATCATAGGTGGTCCTTCTAGATTCTGAGTCTTCCTCCAACCGGATAGCTGCCATAGCCATGGATTGCACATTATCGAAGGTATTACATGGGTACTTGGTCAGGTCCTTGTACAGATCCGAATCTTGGTGGAGTCTCTAACGCAATGCTTCAATCGTTGTGGCGATGTCGCATCTTGGTATTGACACCTTCTCTTTATAAAATCTGTTCAGGGAGTCTCGAGTGGACTCTTTGAACTTCTGAGTCACTCTGTATAGGTCACTGGTCTGCTTCTCCGGTTCCTATTGCTGGCAAAGTGCTGGGTGAACAGGTTCACCAGATCGGCATATGATTCAATGGTCCTTTTGAGCAGGCTCACAAACCATTGGAGGGCGGCTCCTGACAGAGTAGATCTGAACCCCTTGCACATGCATGCTTCCTTTAAAGGACCCGTTGTTGTGTCTACCATCATCTTCTGTTTTTACTGGTTGATGTGGTCAATGGGTCATCTGTTCCATCATACAACGTCATGGTAGGTGGTTTGAATCCCTTGGGCACGTTGATAAGGGTGATGTTGTCCACGGAGGGGGAGTCTGCATAGCTCTCAAGTGCAGCTTTATCCATGGGACGCGGTATCCTGGGTATCTTGTTTAACATGTCCATGAGCTCTTGGAGCTGCTGTTCCACTGGTCCTCCTGTTCCTGCAAAAGGGTTATGAACACCAGAAGCGAGATCAAAGAAACTATCTCCGGGTATTGCTCCTCCATGGGTTTGCTCTCTTGAGTAGGGATAGAAGGTTACTCCACTCTGCATCGGTTAAGTGTGGATGATGGGCGTCCATTGATGGATGGTTGGTTGACTCGGTGTACCTGGACCAAAGAAAGGGTTAGTAACGAAAGAAGCACCAAAAGGGATGTTACCTTGATTTTGCGGGTAACATGAGGGTGTAAAGTGACTGAGTGTCAGGATTCCTGGTCCAGCAGATCCAATGATCTGAGCAGCTTGTGGCGTCCCTAGACCCAACCGGGATACGAGCTCCTGCGGTATTTGTCATCCTGGATCAGTGCTAGGTACCTCCTAGGAAGGATAGGTGGCTTATGCAGACATCTGGCTGGATGTGTTAGAGTAAGTGTCCTCAACAATAGAGCGATCACTTAATTAAATCTCAATAACAAGAATACAAAGAAATGATTAACATTATAGTCAACTGGTCCACATTAATCGGTAATAGTTGGCTTACTAGAGTTTGACGTTACTGTCTTATGACGGTGGTGATCAGTTGATCCCTTGAGGTCACACCAAAAGGACAATTCCCTAATCATGAAAATTGTATATTGATACATATTAATTAATTCCTTTAAATTGAACAAGTTTAAATTATAAGTGAGAATAATCTCTTATTGTAATATGATTAAATAAGATTCAATTTAGTAATTAAATCATTGTATTACTAAGATTGAGTAATGTTTGCGAAACATTTGAGATAAATATAAGTGGTTAATTATGATTACAAATAGTTGTAGATTATATTAACCAAATATGAGATGACCCATTTTACATACATGTAATTATAAAATATTACTTAAAATGTTAAGTGTAATTTATTTGTTGTAAGATTATATTTAAATTGGTTAAATATAAGTTTATAAGCATAATTACATGTAACATGTCACATGTCACACATATGACAAATGACAAATTACAAAGTTAAAATGGAGTCCATTTTATGTTAAAGGGGGCGGTTGTGGTGAGTAGTTTTAGGGTGTTGATTAGTTGTTTGCTTAATTGCATGAACAGAATCATGACACCTAAAAGCACTAGACCTTCTCAATAGTTTTGGGTAAGAGAAAAAGGGAAGCATGCTTCCTCCTTCCCAAGCTGTTAGGCCGGCACCCCCTCCCCTATTAAGATGAGAATGAGTTCTCTTTTTAACTAAGAGAAGAGAATAGAATCTCCAATGTTTTTTCTTCTTTAATTATTCTCACACTAGAAAACTTATGAAGTTTCTCACAAACTCAAGTTCTCATATTACTAACAAGATTGACAATATTACTAAATGTAGTATTAGTTGTATTAGTAATATTATTTAAGGGTTCCATATGTATTATATAGTATATGATATATGTGGAGATTTGGGCTAGTCTAAGTGCAACTTAGAGGAGTGTCTCTACACTTGAGGCTTAAGGAGTTTATCCCATATTTAAAATAGCTCAAGTACAAGGGTAGGAAGGTGTCTTATCCTTGTGCCCATTTCGACCAACACCATTGTAAGGAAACAAGTTTTTCTTCTTTCCTTGTTTTTATTGTTTGCATGCACTAGATCTTGGAAACTAATTAAAGAGTTAATTAGTATATCATAGAATAGTCTTATGAGTAGGTATATGAACCTAACAGGATGCTGATTGTTGGTTCGCCATGGCAGCCATCTTCTACTTCAGGCTCTGGTTCTCCTTCTCCCAACTCTTGACGGCGTCGTGGATAACGCTCATTCCATTTATGAGAGTCTGCAGAGGGTCTGGTTGAAATGGATCTGGGCAAAGCGACACTGTTTTCATGACCCTTCTCGTTGGTGGGGGATCGCTGCAATCGCGCTCCTGATGGGATTGCTGTCCCTGCTAGACCTGGTCTGGCCTTGGTGACAAACTCCTTTGGACTCTGTGTAAATAACTCGAATCTACACCTTCCGCCAACCACCTAGTGATGATTGGGCTGCAAGTTTGGTATGCGAAACGATTTATGACAGTTCATAAGTTTGTCATCAAGTGATAGCTCAAACTCTTGTGTCTACCCCTTGGTCGTCATCTACGTGCCGATATGGTCGTTTTGACAGTGATCAGAGTCATTTTGGATTCCGGTTGAAAAACCGATTCCTTTTCTATAAACCGTCTTTTAAAATCGTGCCTGAACGCTCGAGAATATTCCGGATATTTTAATATTTCAAAACGTATCTTTCTCGCTAAAATATATCCATATTTTATTTATAAAAGAATTCAAAATCTACCTTAATTCCATAAAGAAACGCGGAAATCTTTCTTTCAAAGTAGGAAACTGCTTGGGAAATGACGCAGCGGGAGCTGCGCCTCTTCCAAGGGTCGCAGTTCCTGCTGCGCCTCTTCCCCATCTCGTTTTGCCTGTTTCCGGAATATTTTCTAGAATTCTTTCTGTGTTCGAGTTATTTCTAAACTCTTCAAATTTCTCTATATATAAGGAGATGTTCGTGCACACATTTATAAGCATAATTACATGTAACATGTCACATGTCACACATATGACAAATGACAAATTATAAAGTTAAAATGGAGTCCATTTTATGTTAAAGGGGCCGCTTGTGGTTAGGGGTGGGCATCGGTCCAAAACCGGACCGGAACCGGAATTGATAAAAAATCGGGACCGGGACCGGACCGGATTACAAAAATTCCGGTCCGGGATCGGACCGGAAAAATTCCGGTCCAAGACCGGACCGGACCGGTTGGACCGGAATTTAGTCTACATGCCCACTTTTTTCTAATTCTGGTCCAAAAATTCCGGTCCAATGGACCGGATCGGACCGGTTAGACCGGAATAAAATAAAATTTATATATAAAAAAAATCAAATAATAATAATTCCGGTCTTTTCGGTCCAATCCGGTCCGGACCGGAAATTACCGGTTCGAGACCGGACCGGACCGGAAACCGGAATCTTAAAAAATGATGGACCGGAGACCGGACCGGAATTTTTTTTTCCGGTTCCGGTCCAGTCAATTACGGTCCGGACCGGTCCATTTTTTCGGTCCAGACCGGATTATGCCCTCCCCTACTTGTGGTAAGTAGTTTTAGGGTGTTGGTTAATTGTTTGCTTAATTGCATGAACACAATACCTAAAAGCACTAGACCTACTATATAGTTTGGGTAAGAGGAAAAGGGAAGCATGCTTCCTCCTTCCCAGGCTCTTAGGCCGGCACCTCCTCCCCTATTAAGATGAGAATGAGTTCTCATTTTAACTAATTCAAGAGAATAGAATTTCCAATGTTTTTTCTTCATTAATTATTCTCACACTAGAAAACTTATGAATTTTCTCACAAACTCAAGTTCTCAGATCATATTACTAACAAGATTGACAATATTACTAAGTGTAGTAATAGTTATATTAGTAATATTATTTAAGGGTTCAAATGTATTATCTAGTATATGATATATGTGGAGATTTGGGATAGTCTAGGTGCAACTTAGAGGAGTGTCTCTACACATGAGGCTTAAGGAGTTCATCCCATATTCAAAATAGCTCAAGAACAAGGGTATGAAGGTGTCTTATCCTTGTGCCCATTTCGGCCAACACCATTGTAAGGAAACAAGTTTTTCTTCTTCCCTTGTTTTTATTGTTTGCATGCACTAGATCTTGGAAATTAATTAAAGAGTTAATTAGTATATCATACGTATAGTCTTATGAGTAGGTATACGAACCTAACAGGATGCTGATTGTTGGTGCGCCATGGCAGCCATCCTCTCCTTCAGGCTCTGTTTGTCCTTCTCCAAACTCTTGATGCCGTCGTGGATAACGCTCATTCCATTTATGAGAGTCTGCAGAGGGTCTGGTTGAACTGGATCTGGGGTAGAGCAACACTGTTTTCATGACCCTTCTGGCTGGTGGGGGATTGCTGCAATCTCGCTCATGATGGGACTTGTGTCCCTGCTGGACCTGCTCTGGCCTAGGTGACTAACTCCTTTGGTCTCTGTGTAGATACCTCGAATCTACACCTTGGTCGTCATCTACGTGCCGATATGGTCGTCTTGACAGTCATTAGAGTCATTTTGGACTCCAGTTGAAAAACCGCTTCATTTTCTATAAACCGTCTTTTAAAACCGTGCCTAAACTCTCGGGAGTATTCCGGATATATTAATATTTCTAAACTTATCTTTCTCGGTAAAATATATCTGTATTTTATATAGAAAAGAATTCAAAATCTACCGCAATTCCATAATGAAACGCGGAAATCTTTCTTTCAAAGTAGGGTCGCAGTTCCTGATGCGCCTCTTCCCCAGCTCGTTTTGCCTATTTCCGGAATAGTTTCTAGAATTATTTCTGTGTTCGAGTTATTTCTTAACTCTTCGGATTTCTCTCTATATAAGTAGAGGTTCGTGCACACTTTCAAGGCATTCGAGTGTTACGCCCCTTCTTTCTCTCTCTTTCCATTCTAGACATTGTTCTAAGTTATCGACAATTACGTGCTTGATATATCGACCATGTAAGCTCATATCTTTATGGGTACCTATCATGTATTGCATTGACCTACCAATTTGACCAACTCAACTTAATTAATCAACTTTAATCAATTAAGTTTCAATTTCCTCTTACGAGGATACTTTCTTTGCATTCGAGTCGAGCTATCGCTAAAAGACAATTTCGTTGTATCTCCTTTCGTCAACATGTAATTCTGAGGGTGTTTAATCCCGTCTTGTACTTTGTTTTTATATTTTAAATCATGTAAGATCCATGTCGGATTTATGTCAAATCTTTCCAACTTTTTTAGTAGTCTTTTCTTCTATGTTTAAAACACCTTTTCTTATTATTTCATATTAGTTAGCCTTGGATTAGATCTCTAATAGTCAATATTAGTGGGTTTTTGCCGTCTTTTATTCAAAACCGCATCTTTAAAAGGTTCGATCCGTTCATATCTAGTCTTAGATCTGTCTTTGATATTTTTAGCATAATTAATCAATTAAAATACTTTTATGCGTCATGTAGATCATTAATAAACTGTAAATATACAAACGAATACTAACTGTTTACGATTTTGGCTTCATAGCCAGAACCCATATCAGGAACAGACGCATGGTCTGATGCGCTGCTTCCAGAGGACGCATGACCTGCTGCGCCTGTTCCGAGCTGGTTTCTATCTTTAAACTTCTTGTTTCACTTCGACGTAGTTTAAGTAGGTAATAAATCGACTATCATTCGTATTATTGCTGCTAATCTGATTCGTTTTAGTTTTATTAATTCTTTTCTTTATTTCAATTAATTGTTTCAAGCATATTTCCGACATAGATCATGAAATCCATTGTAATCATTTTTCTTTTGTAATTTCTTTCAATCTCTTATAATCATTGTATGATTTAATTAATTGTTCTCACATGCAATTGAATCTTAAATCCTACTTCTACATAATTGATTGATAAAATACATGTGAACCGATATAGTTAAGTTCACATGCTAGGGTTAAGATCTGCGTGTTGCATTACATGAATACAACCGACAACACATCGATAACAGAAGATTTTCCCTAATCATTAGTAGAGGCCGCTCTCGAGGCGGGCGGGATTCGGTGTTCGATTAAAGAACTTTCTAATACGTAACCTCCCCCCCTTACGCGAGATCTCTGTGAACATCCGTGTTCATTGACATCTACGAGAGTCATTCTAGACATAGAATGCTAAGGGTAACGAGTTCTTAGTGTTCATGTCATTACTTTGTGTCTTGACATGACATGAAGTATTCGAACTGTTCCAATTTCCCACAAAATTTTGTGGCGACTCTACAAATGCGTATTTATACGCTTGTCCCTCGTTTCTCCATCTGTGGTTCCCCGGGCACCATGGTTTGGAAAGGATCGCGAATCCGTGTATCACAGTTTGGCGACTCCGCTGGGGATGGATACACTTACGTGTGCCTAGGGTGAAACTTGAACAAGGTTAGGGAATAATATGTATGAGACAGTTGTCGGTTTTCGTTACTCGACCTTCCTAGGTCGTTTTATTTGGCCTTCCTAGGCCTAACCCAACCCTTTCGATTAATCATCCTGTCTGGATGGTCCAAATTCTTATATGGGCTTAAGGATGGATAACGATTGACGTCAACCATACCACGGTGTGTACTCATGTTAGCACCAAGGGCTTTCACTATTCGGGCAAATGGACTAGGAACCGATCTTACTCATGTTTGGTGCAGACCTCTCCACAGACCCTGGGTTTGATTGCTTGGTATGGCAAACCACCCTTTAAGCTAAAACCATTTTAAATGCACCCAGCATACTGTTATTCTGCTTGTTTAAATGTGCATAACCATACATGATCACCATTTTGTAAATAAACCAGGCCATGACAAAATTTTCAAAATGAAAATCATTTTTTAAAACGGTAAAAAAATTTCAAAAGTGGCCTAAAATAGCGCGAAATTAGTCGAAACTTTGTCCGAGTGTCTAGTCAAAAATCATTTCTCCACTTTGAGTCAACACTCCTAAAACCACACTACGGTTGTCTAGGATAAGCATTTAAACAAATAAATAAATAAGAAACTAGTCATTTTCAATACTCACTGAGCACAAAGGCACACTCCTACTTCACAAGTCGAGTCGTTCTCCACTTTGAGTCATCAGTCATTTCCAAATTAGTCATTTTTAAATAAATAAAAAACTAGTCATTTTCAATAGTCATTGAGCACAGTGGCACACTCCTACTTCACAAGTCGAGTCTTTCTCCACTTCGAGTCATCAGTCATTTCCAAATTAGTCATTTTAAAAACTCACTTAAACACAGTGACACACTCCCATTTCACAAAGTCGAGTCTTTTCGAGTAAGTGTGTTAGATTGATCGATCA
This sequence comes from Heliosperma pusillum, assembly GCA_022085475.1. Classification (NCBI taxonomy): domain Eukaryota; kingdom Viridiplantae; phylum Streptophyta; class Magnoliopsida; order Caryophyllales; family Caryophyllaceae; genus Heliosperma; species Heliosperma pusillum. Next base: position 54,432 of record JAIUZE010002525.1, on the reverse strand, counting down.
TGTTCTGATTCGTCGTCGGTCTCTTGCTCAGTGTCCAAGATGACAAGAGCTAGTCAATCAAATATACGTGCACTAAACCAGAAGGGTAATGATCAAATCCTAGATGCGCTCATCCATCTTCAGGGAAGTCAAGACCAAACTTATGCTCGACTCAATGCCATTGAAGATCGAATTGTTGCCATAGAAACTAGACTTTGTCCTCTATACATTCCCCACAATGTGCATGGTGACTTTCCACTTTTTGTGGGACAACCAGAAGTCAATCCCAAGCCGGTTCCTACCGAAGCTGAAAAGCGACTCCAATGCTTGGAGAAACAACTAATGTATCTCAAAGGGGATGACATTTATAGAGACAATAATCGCAAGTATGAAGCGCTGAACGCGCAATTGCCTATCAAATTCAATATGACTGACATCCCAAAGTTGAAGGGGCATGAGAACCCTTTGGATCACATTCAAGTTAATAAGCGTACTCTAGGGGTTCTTACCCAAAATGAGAAAGAAGGATTCACCGACTTCCTAAATAAGCGAAGGAAAACTAGCGCACAGCTTGTTGAACGTCCAGATGAAGCTACTCTTGTAGAGAAATTCGTGGACATCCTGAGACCCATTTATGAAAACTATCTGAGATACCAGAATATAAGGTCTTCCAAAGACTTGACTGCATTGGGAACAAGAAGTGAAGACGATATCCGAAAAGGACTCTTGTCCAAAACGGTAGGTCGTGGGTATCAAGGCTCAACGAGTTGTTCTTACGGCTCCACCAACAAACCCGATGAGATCAAATATGTCGAATCATCCAAGAAGAGCAACCCTCAAAATAAATTCACCAACCTTGGCAACACATATTCCAATACCTTGGAAAGATTGATACAACAACGCAAGATTCAACCAATAGGACCTACACCTGATCCGGAAAAGAAAGACAAGTTCTGGGATGGAGACGCTTACTGCAAATATCATAGAGGCAAAGGACATGATACAGAGAAATGCTACAAGTTGAAACATGTCATTCAAGATATGATTGAGGATGGTCGTCTACCCATCCCTCCTGGGAGCAAGCCTATCTTTCAACTGCCGGCTCGACTCATCATGTGAATTGGAGAGCATGCCCCTAAGGGTACTCCTTTATTATAAGTTATTTAAAGATGTCTTTTTTATTCAACAGCGACATCAAACAATTCATACTTACTACAGGTTCTATTTGGCTTGTCGGCTCAATAACTCTAACTGGGGTGTGGGTACCTATTATTCGTCGGCGGTTCGGCGCACCCCTACTCACTTAAAGGATGCTGCTTAATTACGAAGAAAATTCTGAAAGAATTTAGAGAGTTACCTTTCGGCTGAAAAGAAAGACGACCTCACCTTCTCGTAGATGGTGTCAGTGAGAGCCGCGGCGAGTGAGGGAGCTATTAAAAAAGAGCGGTCAAAGTCTTAGCGCCTGGCTTCCACTACTTCTGAGCATGATGAATCACTTCGTGCCGACCTGCCCGGCTTCCACGAACGATCGACTCATCTTTGAGCATGATGAATCACTTCGTGCCGACCTGCCCGGTGCCCGTTGAACGAAAGCTGGCTGGAAAAATCCCGGGAAACTTCAATTGTAGTAGCTGGGGCTGGGGTCAGAGCAGGAGAATGAGAAGAGAAGAAGAAGCATTTGCTGAGGAAGAAGAAGAAACTGGTTTTGGGCTAGCTGCTTGGTTTCCGCTCCCACACCTGTAGCGTTCGTGATCAGCCTCTTCAACTGTGTATCGATCGAAAGGCTGGGCGGCACAACCCCCAACCAAGGGAGTGACATGAACCCAATCCCTTGAGATTGGGCTTAAGCGCAGTCATATCAATTATGGTAGAATGGCTAACGTTCTACAGTTAGTTTCTAAAGTAAAGATACTACTCATAACGGTCCTACTTATCGAACATGGCTACTCACGAGTTTCGCACAAAAAGGCTGGGACGCAGGCTCCCGAAGATGGAAGCCCAACGAATGTCAGATGCAAAGCCCCGCACCTCGGATCGTACTTTGATTCCATAATGGGCATAAGGACTGCAGTCTGCCTCTGCCTGGTGGACGAAGCAAGTTCACACCTTCAACCTATAGACATCTAAAGTCCTTCTCTTTTCTAGCGGCTCTTCCTGAGACTGAGTTTAGTCAAGCCCCAGTCCCGGCGCGGAACGAGAAGTAAAGCGTATGGGAGTATGTCCCGCTTCGTTCTACCCCTGTTATGGGTCTGAGGTTTTCGGCCTCCATTTTCGTGGGTTTTGTAAAGCAGATCTCAGTCTAATCGGGCGCATGTATCCTTGATCCTTGAGATGAGAATGGTTTCTCTTCTTTTCTTTCATATCCCAGGGTACCTCGTGCGTAAACTCCACTTTAAAACGCCTCATATATAACATTGAAAAAAAAGAAAAGAACAAAAATTAATAGTAATATGCCTCCTCCCTTTGCCTTGCGTACCTATTTAATATTTAAGTAGGCTCTTTAAACCTACCGAAAAAACCACCTTTCGTCGTCTACTTTTAGGAAATATTGGGAAGAGAGGACTTACAATAACGCAAGCTCGCTTTCTCAAAAAAAAAAAAAAAGAGAGATGCTCTTTTTACAGGTTTGTTCTGATTTTACACTAAGATTACGGCTTAAAGAGACTGGTATGATAGAATTTCAAGAAATGGGGGCCGTAGCCGGACTACTCATGCTCGCTCCTTCGAACAGAGCCCAACCTATCTGTGTGCCCAACTTATATGTCCAACCAACCAAGCAAAGCGCCCAAGCTTGCTTTTGACCAATCTGTCCTTTTCTTTTGCGCCAATGCCCTTTTTTTTCCCTTCCCAGCCTTCTACAATGGATCTAGCGACACTCACAGAACTGGAGTTAACATCTAATGGCGAAGAACAGGACTTCTTCAGCTTCAACTGCCGCGTCTTCTGCCGCGCGACAGTGGACCCGTAGGGGAGCACTTGTTCTTTTAAGACGTGCCCCGGCGACAAGTTCAGCAAAACCGTAGAGAAAGCGGACTACACCTAGCTTAACCTATCCGATTAAAAAAGAGCGCAACTGTGATTTCTGAAGGGAAATGGTCAAATCTGATGTTCACTTTTCGTTTTCCCGTGTTTTTCGTTGTCTTTTGCCCTGCAGAGTTCAGGGCACGAACCCTATGACTTATTTAAATTGATCCACGTGCGCCTTCTTTTCTCCTCTTTTTTAAAGATGCCCGGGAACAACTCCTAGGTCAATTAAGCAGAAAATGTTGGAACCTCATGGGATTCCATTCTTTGGTTATGTGTGGAAAGATAGAAATAAAATGACCACAATTTTGGGCATTCACTTAATCGTGTTAGGTCGAAACCCATCTTGTTGCTTGTCTACGGCAAAGCCAGCTACTGAGATTCTTAAAAAACTCACTTGTTCGCTGTATAGGAAGAATACTGGGAGTCTACATCAGTGACAACAGGTACCTCGTTGGAAGCATTAGCGGGAACTCTCCTTTAACTTGAATCCCCCGAATTATTTCTCCTTCTGTCGTATGAGAGGCCACAACCTAGATGAATGCAAAGCTAGCCCTTTTCTAAATAAAGACAAAGAACTTTGCAGGATGATACTATCAACCCTAATGGAGCCAAGGAGAAACCAAACCTCAAAAAGCTCCCCCAGGAAACTGCGGCTGAGGAAGCAAAGGTTGACGCACCGATCGAAGACGGAGTCGAAAACAAAGTTGATGAAGTTCGGGTTGGTGATCTGGTTGCTGACATAGATGACTTCCATTGTAAAATGTAAAATGTAAAATGACAAACTTAAATGTAAAATCCGAAAATCCAGTAGCAGCAGCAACTGCAGGTGCCTTTGCTTTTGCTCGGGCCAACCCAGTTCATTTGAACAAAGTTTCCCTCGTTCCGATTTAAATCATAATTTCATTGACATCTCTTCTAATTTGTCGATACAAGAAGCAAATTGTTGTGTGGAGGAATCAATATCTCGACATAAGCCAATTTTCTTAGGAATAGAACCTTCCAATAATCATCAAGTAGCAAAGTATTTACGGTACCCCAAACATAAAGGAAAAGCTAGGCACACTGATTGTAAGCCTCTCCGGACATCCACTACCAATGCAGTGGAAAGATCTTGTGGGGGGCCGCCTAAACCTCATGAAAGTCTTTCGCTCCGGGGAATTTCCAAAGGAATTGAAGCCCAGGGAGAGTCGGTCGTATCGAGCCAAAGCAACCTGCGTATTCTTCTGACGGCGGATAAAAGAAGGGATAATACGAGGGGAACATCCTTTCTTGACTTCTTTGCTAGCTTGCGCTTAACATGACTTCATTGTCGGATCAAGCTGACTTAGATGTCGTAAGGAAAGGTGCGTTGGTTAGCCATCGAGTGAGGGTACCACCGAAAGATGTTTTCCACGCCCTGGTGCTCATAACGCGCTACGGAGCCTCAAGCTTGCCGGGGGACCAAGCGGGGTATTCTGGTGTCCTAGGCGTAGAGGAACCACACCAATCCATCCCGAAATTGGTGGTTAAACTCTACTGCGGTGACGATACTATAAGGGAGGTCTTGCGGGAAAATATCTCGACGCCACGGCCTATCCTCAAGTCCCGTTAATAAGAAGAGGGTCAATAGACACTCGATCGCTAGTGAGAGGTCTTGTTCATTGGAGCGCCGGAGTGCGGAGGTTGTTCCCATCATTGAAGTCAGAGTGTGGGAGTGAGCCTTCCGAATGAGAAAAAAAAAGTGCTTTCTTTCATTGGAAAAACCAACGCAAATAAAAATTTACTTTCGAAAACATCCTATAGCTGGTCAAGAAGTTATTGAGGGGATCCCGCTCGTGTTACATCATCCTCTCCCTGGTCACCCAGTTATTCTAGGGAGCCCGCTCTTTCCGCTTCCGCGTAAGCCCTTATGGGAATGGGCCCCGTGTAAGATAACAATTAAAGGCTGTCCTTTCTTTGTAGAATGGGACTCGTGTCGGGTGTATCTGATGTAACAGAAGTTCCAAAAGAAGCAGGGGATGACGTTGTTCATGTTGATGGAGCGGGTGGGGTTGGGCCTTTGTCCCGAGATTACCAGCTTCGAAGACTCATAAACAACGAAAGCGAGACAAAAACCATACTAAATAGCGTGGGGCTAATAGGTTTCATTTCCCATCTCATGGAAAACCCTTTTCGCTCAGCGCCTGTAATTAGCGATCTTCCTCTTTTTCAAAAGAATCCTTCCCTCTTCCCAACTAGGAAAAAGATTGAGAGGCGCGAAGAGCAAACCAAGAACGGAGAAAAAGATTGCCAAAACTCCGTAAAAAGACCGGGCTCATGTGGTTCAACGACTCAACGAGGGTATTGCACCTAATTATTCACCTTAATCTTAATCTTACCTTGGACACAAACGCTACTTCTGCTTCCTTACCAAAAGGCATATCGCGACGAAACTAGTAGAGGATGGGTCAGTGAGTGCGTAGCGAGTATGCAGGTCAGATATTAAGATTTTATCTTAAGCTGACATATAACCGAAGGAAGAGAACGAGGCTCCTCACGGGGCAGAGTTAGACGGGGATCGAATCCTGGTTTTGCTAGACGAACCGGGCATAGGAACAGACAGAACGAAATATTATAAAAACGTGATCCGATTTGATAGGCTGCCTGCAGAAAGAGTTTACCGATCGCATAACAATTCATTCTTGTGTGTAGCGCGTTGGGCCATGTCTTCCGAACGCTGACTTGAATTCCTCATTTTCTCTAGGTAAAGCGTCCCTCTAGTCACCGCGCATAAGCCTTTTCTAAGGAGACTGACGATCCCACACTCCCTGATGCTGATGGTGGTGGAGAGAAAGAAGAGATGCCAAAGGGGCTTCTTACTACGCGAGCAAGTAAGAAACGAACGCAGAAAAAGACCGGTTCCCGCTCCAGCTTCAGCTTCTAGAACAGCTTGAATTGCTTTATTTGTCGCTTGCTTTTTTCTGGAAGGAAGAGCCGGCTCACCTAGAAATATAATTTTTTATAGGGAATGTAAAACGTATAACGGTAATTAATAATAATTCATAATCTTAGAATCGAGTTGGGCATCCTTTTGAAGTTCTAACGATTACAAATGAAGAATCCACCTTTGATTTTTCACACCTCATCTCCCAAGTCGAAGCAAAAATCCATATGTTGGAAAGTGAAAAAGAGACGTTCAAGAAAGAACCAGAAGACAACAGACTCAAATCAGAATCAGAATCGGAGTCAGAGTCCGAATTTGAGTCTAGCGAAGTCCCTAGAGATGTTTCTCCTGCTGTGACCCTATCCCTCTATTTCTCCTAGCCCAGTGTCCAATTGTAACGTAGCTTGGGGTACGTCCCAGCAACAATTTGTATTCACTATATTAGCATTTATTAATAAATAAGACCATTATATTCCTCTTTGAGTTACAAATGAGCACATGTACTTTTTATTAGTCACTTTTTCTACATTTTACCCTTAACTAGTGGAATAGACTTGAAACACTTTAGGTCGTATCTCTTTAGTGTAGATCACTCGACCCCTTAGAATAAGCCTTAACGAGGGCGTGTATTTACCACCTTGTCCCTATCTTGTGGTGTGAAAATTCCTTGATCGTCGTATCTCTAGTTGACCTTTAGGTTTGGAGACCCCATCTTTCTATCCGATTCGTTAGATCCCGTATGACTACCAGAAATTGCATCCTATGCCAAACATTTTGATACCCCACCAGAGGATCAGAACATTTCTTTAGTGCAATTGTGCCTAAACTCTCACAACTTCAAACCAAAGCAAAAAAAAACACATCCCAACCAACCCCAAAGGAAAAGTCGCAAAAATTCAAAAATTCACAAGACAAGACAAACCAAAGTCGGATAAATCCAAATCCAAGAAAAAAAGAAAACAAAAAAAGAGAAGAAAAATTCCAATCAAACAAAACTCAAATCAAAAACAAATCCATTCAATCCAACAAAATGTCGAGAAACCAAAAAACAGTCCAACAACAGTTTCCACACAAAAACAGTCCAACGACGACTTCCACACAAATACAGTCCAACAACGACCTTCAACCCACAAAAAGTCCAACGACGACTTCAAATCAAAAACAATCCAGCAAAGTGTCAACAACAAAAAAAAGTCTCTCCAGTCAAAAATCACAAACAAAACAAAATATCTCAGGCTGTCAAATTTCAGACGAATCGACTTACAGTTACATTGTCTCCATGCCTTTTGGGATGATCCTTTCATTCATCTAGGTGAGTGAGAGAGATAACACAGATCTCCAGTGTCTTCTAACACCATAGAACCTCCCACTCCATTCCATTTCTTATCACCCTCGTTTAGCATCTAAGAATTCGTCAGATGTACACTAAGTTTATACGGTCACAAAAGTATTTTGTTTCTATAGTATTAGTTTTGCGTAATTTGCCGAGATTGTTACTGTAAAAAGGCCAGAACTCATCCAAATTGTCAAGAACAAACAAAGTAATGCGCCTTGCATAGCTCACCTGCCGCTCGTGCGACACGAAATAAAACCAGCCCCTGGCCAGGTAAGATTGAACGTCACTATGCTTTTGTATTTTGACATTTGGATACCCCATGTCATCGAAATCCTCAACTCCTCACCATTGCAAGCATGAACATGTGCCAACACAGCCTAGGTAACGATATTAACCTTGGATTTCATAATCCTCTTCGGTTTCGAGACACAAATCGACATTGCCGCCAAATGAGCACACTTATTCAGGGGACTCATATCCGTCCTCTTTCTTATACATTTTGAACAAATATACAGTTCCTCTTTTACAAAACCGCGTTTTTCAATCCAATCTTTTGTTTTGCGTAAGTTTAGGCCACCAACATGCAACCATGTAATTTATGTGATTTCTATGTGATGTGATTTTCGACAGCGTGACGGCAAAACCCTCGTCTACCAAACATGTTTCGTTTTCAGACTAACCTGCAGGGACAAAAAACATTTATCAACATAAACACTCAGGCCATCAAATACAACCAGAAGAGGCATATACATCAAGCTGGGGGCTCTCGCCCAACACAAAGAAAAAATCTAAATCAGGGGGCTCTCGCTCGAAACAAAAACTCAGAAACTGGGGGCTCTCACCAAAGCCAAAGCCAAAGCCAAAGCCAAAGCCAAAAGCACAATCCAAAAGCAAAAGCAAAAGCAAAAGCCAAAGCCAAAGCCAAAGCCAAAGCCAAAAGCACAATCCAAAAACACAATCCAAAAGCAAAAGCCAAAGCCAAAAGTCAAAGTCAAAAGCCCAAAGCCCAAAGCCAAAAGCCAAAAGCCAAAAGCCAAAACCAAAGCTAAACCAAGAAACCAAATTCACAAGCCAAAGCGAAAAGCAAATCCAAAATCCATAATCCAAATTTACAATCCAAAAAAATGTCCAAAATTCAAAACTAGGGGCTCTCGCCTGAGAAAAAATCCAGAATGTGCAAAAACGAGCCAAAATGTACAAAACAACAAAAGACAACTAATCCTCATAACCAAGCCCAACTAGAACCTCGAGAGCGACAATCACAGTGTCTTTGTCCTCTATGTCCCTCAACAAACAAGCTGTCTCCCTCCGAGACTATGCCAGCTCACGCTCCAAGACTCTCTACAAAGAAATGCCACATTTCAAATCACTTCTCTTCAAACTACAACAAAATGAGCATGGAACGAGAGATTCATACCTGTCGATCCCAACCACCGACGAGTGTCTCAATGGCTGTAGCCCTCGGCCAATTGACCACCCTCCATAACGCTACGTGCCGAGACAGTGCCACCTGCATTCAAATTAAGTGCATCCCTATGCAATAGCCAAAATGGGAAAAATATACTCCAACACCTCGAGGTAAGCTGGGGGCTCAACGCCTGCCACCTCGCCCTCCTTCAAACATCGTAAGAAGAACCCTGACTCTTCAGTCTCTCACCGCTGGTCATTTCAAGCGATCCCTAGCGATTTCAAGCAACATCAAGTAATCCCAGAGGTTTCAGCACGTCAAACGATCCTTAGCGGTTTCAGCATTTTAAGCAATCCCCAGCGGATTCAGCATTTTAAGCAATCCCCACCGGTTTCAGCATTTCAAGCAATTCCTAGCGGTTTCAGCATTTCAAGCAATCCTCAGCGATTTCAAGCAACGTCAAACAATCCTCCAGCGGTTACATCACGTCAAACAATCCTCAGCGATTTCAAACAAACCCCAGCGATTTCAACAACGTCAAGAAAATTTTCAAACGGTTTCAAGCAACCCCTAGCGGAGTTGCATCTCTTGCTGCGCCCTTTTCCCAGCAGAGCTCTACCAGGAGTTTAGTTATGACAAGTTTGTTGCTTGTGGGCCTAAATCATTTTCAATATATCTATCCCCAGCAAGAGTCCTCCTGAAGAGAGCAAGAATCCTCCTGAAGAGAGACACAGATAGATTCTCACGTATGCACTATCCCAACGAGAGTTTGCCTGCAGGCAGACACAGGAAGAGTCTCACAACATACTCATTCAACGGCACGAAGATTCTCACAACATGCCCTTTCAGCGGCTGACGAGCTTCATCACGCGCCCACTCAACGACTGGCGAGCCTGATTACGTACACTCTTCCCCCAGCAGAGTTCTACCTCAACACGTATTTTTCCCAACGAGAGTCCGCTTGAAGACAGACACAGACAGATCCTTACTTATGCTCTATTCCAACGAGAGTTCGCCTGAAGATTGACGTATGAAGATTCTCATCACGCGCCCTTTCAATGGCTGGCGAGTTTCATCACGCGCCCTTTCAACGGATGGCGAGCTTCATTACGCACCTTATCCCCTGCGGCTGGCAAGCCTCATTACGTATGCCTTTCAGCGTTAGGCGAGCCTCACATCGCAACCTTAATCGAAGTAAGAAGATGCTAAGGTATGACTCCTTCTTATGGCTGGCGAGCTTTCGTACGTAGTCTATCGGACTTTAAACGACCCTCCCCGACAGTCAACAGACTTTAAAATGTTCCCGGCGACAGGTCCTTGGTTAATACCCCTTAAACCGTCTCGCGTCCCCATAGTCGTCAGGTTGTAATCTTCGATTGACCAGATAGATATACTTTGACATTTGCCTTGTACAAGCCTCAGTCAAAGTGGGAGCTCTGTAGATACCTCGAATCTACACCTTCCGCCAACGACCCAATGATGATTGGGCCGCATGTTGGGTAAGCGAAACGATTTATGACAGTTCATAAGTTTGTCATCAAGTGATAGCTCAAAAACTTTTGTTTACCCATTGGTCCGTTATCGTCGTTTTGACAGTCATTAGAGTCATTTTGGAGTCCGGGTCAAACACCGCTTCATTTTCTACAAACCGTCTTTTAAAACGGTGGCTGAGCGCTCGAGAATATTCCGGATATTTTAATATTTCAAAACTTATCTTTCTCGGTAAAATGTATCCGTATATTATTTAGAAAAGAATTCAAAATCTACCGCAATTTCATAAAGAAACGCGGAAATCTTTCTTTCTAAGTAGGAAACTGCTTGGGAAATGATGCAGCGGGAGCTGCGCCTCTTCCATGGGTCGCAGTTCTTGCTACGCCTCTTCCCCAACTCGTTTTGCCTGTTTCCGGAATATTTTCTAGATTTCTTTCCGTGTTCGAGTTATTCCTAAACTCTTCGGATTTCTCCCTATATAAGGAGAGGTTCGTGCACACTTTCAAGGCACAGGAGTGTTCCGCCCCTTCTTTCTCTCACTTTGCAATCTATACCTTGTTCTAAGTTATCGACAACTACGTGCTTGATTAATCGACCATGTAAGCTCTGATCCTTATAGGTACCTATCACGTTTTGCATTGACCTAGAAATTTGACCAACGCAACTTAATTAATCAACTTTAATCAATCAATTTTCAATTTCCTCTTACGAGGGTACTTTCTTTGCATTCGAGTCGAGCTATCGCTAAAAGATAACTTAATTAGATCTTGTTTTGTCAACATGTAAGTCTAAAGGTGTTTAATCTCGTGTACTTTATTTTTGTATTTTAAATCATGTAAGATCCATGTCGGATTTAAGTCAAATTTTTCCAACTTTTTTAGTAGTCTTTTCTTTTTATGTTTAAAACACCTTTTCTTATTATTTCATGTAAGTTAATCTTGGCTTAGATCTGTAATAGTCAATATTAGTGGGTTTTTGTCGTCTTTTATTCAAAACCGCATCTTTAAAATGTTAGATCCGTTCTTATCTAGTCTTAGATTCGTCTTAGATATTTTTAGTATAATTAATCAATTAAATTACTTGTATCCGACTTGTAGATCATTAATAAACCGTAAATACACAAACGAATACTAAATGTTTGTGATTATGGCTTCACAGCCAGAACCAATCTCACGTACAGACGCAAGGTCTGATGCGCCTCTTCCAGAGGACGCATGACCTGCAGCGCCTATTGCGGGCTTGTTTCTGTCTCTGAACTTCCTGTTTTGCTTCGACGTAGTTTAATTAGGTAATAAATCGACTATCATTCGTATTATCGCAGCTAATCTGATTCGTTTTAGTTTTATTAGTTCTTTTCTTTATTTCAATTAATCTTTTCAAGCATATTTCCGACATAGATCATGAAATCCATTGTAATCTTTGTTCTTTTGTAATTTCTTTCAATCTCTTGTAGTCATTGTATGATTTAATTAATTGTTCTAACATGCAATTGAATCTTAAATACTAGTTCGACATAATTGATTGCTAAAATACATGTCAACCGATATAGTTAAGTTCACATGCTAGGGTTAAGATATGGATGTTGCAATGCATGCATACAACCGACAACACATCGATAACAGAAGAGTTTCCCTAATCAATAGTAGAGGCCGCTATCGAGGCGTGCGGGATAAGGTGTTCGATTAAAAAAATTCCTAATACGTAACCTCACCCCATACTCCAGATCTCTGTGAACATCCGTGTTCATTGACATCTACGAGAGTTATTGTAGACATAGAATGCTAAGGGTAACGAGTTCTTAGTGTTCATGTCATCACTTTGTGTCTTAACATGACATGAAGTATTCGAACGGTTCCAACTTCCCACAAAAGTTGGTGGCGACACCACAAGTGCGTATTTATACGCTTGTCCCTCGTTTCTCTATCCGTGGTTCCCCGCGCACCACGGTTTGGAAAGGATTGCAAATCCTTGTATCACACTTTGACCGCCTGAATCTGGCACCCCATGTGGTTTAGGCGGTTTGTTCTGGCTTGCTGCTTCATTCGGGAGGGTAAATCGGATAATATGGCCTGCACTGGCCGAGATACTGGAGCCTCATGATACTGGCTAAGGTGGTCCTGCTGAGGGTCGTAAGGGGGAACCACTGGTATTGGGTGGACTGGAGCCTGAGCTTTTGGATTTGGATTTTTGTTTTGACTGTAGATATTAACCATTATGCCCCTCGGTAGGCGCCAAACTGTTTCGGTAAAAACTTACGGATTATGTATTTTTACGTTAGGTGGATCAAAGTGGCTAATCTACTAGTGCAAAATGAAGAACGAGACGTAAGTAAAGGTGCAAAAATATGATGACACAAGAGATTGGTGACGCGGAAACCCAATGTAGGAAAAACCGTGGGGGGGAGTCGGAATTCCTTCAAGTATGTGCACCATTGAGAAGTAATTTACCTCAATTTCTTCAAATAAATGAGAAATGGGGAGGATACTTACTCGATATATACTTCTATTTTTTTGTTTGATTTTTATTTTGTTTAAAGTTATCTAAGTTTAACATTGATTGGCTAAATTAATTCACAAAATTTTGAATGCTCCTTCCGGAAGAGGTTACGGTTAAGTTCGATATATGGAATCTTCTATAAACTAGGAAATTTATAATTTGAAATATGAGAATGTAAGTTGAGAAATTTATCAGGAAATTTATTAATTTTGAAATTATAAATTATAAACTAATTTTATTATATTTACCAAAATCTTATTCCATCTTCTATTTTCTCAAATAAAAAAAAACAAATGTAGAGTCTATTGATCGAATACGAAAGAGGGGGGTGAATTGAGTATAAAAAACTAGCCCCACTTTTTCGATTTATATGATATGTAATTAATTATTTGATCTTATAGATTAAAATAAACTAATTAATTAATCAAAGTAAGCGTAAGTAACGAAATAACGAAAAGTAAAGAGAGTAGAGAGAGGCACACGGATTTTTGAAGTTGTTCAGTTTCACACGTTGAAACCTACGTCCACTATTCTCGATTAATAATTCTTAGTACCTTTCTACGGATTACAAAAATTATCAACCCACTCGTATAATCAACTATGATTATAACTCAAGATGAGTATCGCTAAATACTCTATACTACCTTACGTTAATAAGAAAGTACAATATAACTTACACAGATTCTCGTTAAAGAATTGTAAGATTATGTGATGTACTATTATCCAATAACGTATTTCACGCAAGCGATTGATAATAATTGATGCACGACTCTTTTGAAAAACAAACACTAAAAATAATATATATTTTGCTCAAGGTTTGCTTTAAAACGATTTTGGAAAATTCTCTCAAGTATGTATGTATGTCATGTGTACTCGTGTGTTTCAATAATGAGATGTGAAGGAGTATTTATAATAAATGTGGGAAATATCGGTATATTTCATACATGAATTTTAAGGATTATAACGAAATTATAATATATGAAATACGAGTCATAAACGAAAAGCATAAAGATTAGAATCAACCTTTGGTCCTAGCAATATGGCCTAAGAACAAATATCGAAATCGATATTCTCCTAATTGTTGCACCCAAGATGCTCTGAGATATGCCTTTTCTAGTGCTAGAAAGAATACAAAAATTACTGATGATTTTTGTGAAAGTAATTGTATGATGATTATGTAGAGAAGAAGAGTTTATATAATACTCTTCTCCTCTCCTCAAAACCGTTCAAGTAGGTAGTATAGTAGAGATAGGAGTCTCCCTCTTTTTCTTCTACTTGTTTTTGGTAATTATAGTTAAGATAGGAGTCTTCCCTCTTTTATTTATTTAATGTATAATATGTGTATATATATTATTATTGTCATTTATGTTGTCACATATTAATAAGTCGACATCATTTATTATGACAATATCGTATAATATATACGTCAATTATAAATATCGTATATTTATAATTTGCTAATTAAATATAACATTTTATATTTAATTACGAATTAACATTTTATTTCGTTTAAGCTTACATTATTTAATCGTATTAAATAATTACATTATATACATTAATTAGATATAACAGTTTATATTCAATTACGAATTAACATTTAATTCGTCTCAGCTATTATTATTTAATCGTATTAAATAATCGTATCATCATTACATTGACTAACCTTTTAGTCATATACATCGACTAACCTTTTAGTCATATAAGGCATCAATATGATTATATTTTTCATATAATCATATCTCTCAAACACATCCTTTAGGTGTGACTTTTAGGGACCAGTTGATCACCGTCATTAAAATGACAATAACGTCAAACTTCTAGCAAGCCAACCGTTATCGATAAACGTTAATCAACTGATAAGAATACTAAGTATACCCTGTGAACCTGTAAGAGATTTATACACGTTATCACACTAACTGTGGAGGACACAAGCTCCAACAATCTCCCACTTGTCCTTACAAGTGTATGTGCGATAACCGATTCTCATATCCAAAATTTCTCCCACTCAATGTAAAACAATTTGCAAAGTCCGTATTCACAAAGGTCGTATTTTACAAGTGATCTATATCAAGAGTGGTTTTTCCGACTAGAGAGTAATTTAACTGATAAACGAATCATTATTTGAGCATGGCCCTACATTTCAGTTACAACTCCTCGAGTGGCCCTGAGAAATAACAAAACCTGATAAAGGTTGGATATTTTCTTCAACTCGAATCCTGCAGATACAAGCAAGGTATGAAATGACCCAGTAAAAATCTTTTTAGCCTCCTGTAACGGTCGACCATGAGAAAGGAACTAAAGTCACCGAAAAACTGCCTTAATCTCAAGAGACAGTCGATAGTCAAAAGAATCGACTCTAGGAACACTATGGACGTCCAATCCACGACCTGGCACTGAATGTTTTTACACATTTAGGACTCCATAACATTGTCACGATGTCCTACGAGGTATCTTTATAACTCGTATCTGTGATCGATCAGTCAACCATTTGACTTATGGCTCGTTGAACCCACCATCAATCAACTTCACAGAATAATTGCCAGAGTTATCAGCTCATTTGGGTGATTACGGACCAAAACAAATATAATGTAATTCAGTTCACTTTGTGGCGTTCAATGTTGTCGTACAATCCACATGAAAAACAAAATATGAAACAATCCATATAAACAGCTTTTACAACTCAGGAACACGTTTAATTCCCATGGAAATAATGTGCCCTTTATGCTTATCATATTTTAACGGTTTAGTGAGAGGATCCGCGATGTTGTCATCCGAAGCAATCTTGTCTATCACTATCTCCTTTTGCTCCACATAATCTCGGATCATGTGAGCCTTCTGAAGTACATGTCTAGACTTTTTGCTAGACTTAGGCTCCTTAGCTTGGAAGATGGCACCTTTATTATCACAATAGATGGTGATTGAGTTATTCGAACTAGGAACTACGGTTAGTCCTTGTAAGAACTGACGCATCCATATAACTTCCTTTGCAGCTTCCGAAGCGGCATAGTACTCGGACTCAGTTGTAGAATCTGCTATAACACTTTGTTTGGAACTTTTCCAACTGACCGCAGCGCCATTAAGAGTAAAGACGAATCCAGACTGAGATTTCGAGTCATCTCGATCCGTTTGGAAGCTAGCATCTGCGTAACCGATTGCGCATAACTTAGTATCTCCTACATAAGTCAATACCCAATCCTTAGTCCTTCGTAAGTAATTAAAGATATTTTTAACAGCCATCCAGTGTGTTTCACCTGGATTGCCTTGTTACCGACTCGTCATACTCAATGCATATGCCACGTCTGGACGTGTGCATATCATGGCATACCTGATCGATCATATGGTGATGCATAAGGAACATGACTCATGCGCTCGACCTCTTCCGATGTCTTGGGTGCCTGAGCTTTACTCAAATGCATCCCAGAAATCATTGGAAGGTGCCTCTTCTTGGAGTTGGTCATGCTGAACCTTTCAAGAATCTTATCTATATAAGACTCCTGACTGAGTTATAACATCCGTCGTGATCTATCTCTATAGATACGGATCCCCAATATGTGTTGTGCCTCACCCAGATCTTTCATCTGGAAATGGTTCTTTAACCATACTTTACTGAAGATAAGAGAGGAATGTCATTCCCAATCAAGAGTATGTCATCGACATACAATATCAAGAAGACAATCTTACTCCCACTCGACTTGACATATAAGCATGGTTCCTCGACCGATCGAGTGAAACCATTCTCTTTTATTACCTGGTCGAAACGATAATTCCAACTCCGAGAAGCTTGCTTAAGTCCATAAATGGAACGCTTAAGCCTGCACACTTTCTTAGGATTTTTAGGATCTATGAAACCTTCGGGTTGTACCATGTACAATTCCTCCTCCAAATAACCATTTAAGAAGGCGGTTTTCAAATCCATCTGCCAAATTTCATAGTCATGAAAAGCGGCAATCGCTAAGATTATCCGAATGGAACGCATCATAACTACAGGTGCAAAAATTACATCATAATGCAATCCGTGCACTTGAGTGAAACCTTTTGCCACTAGTCGTGCCTTATAGGTGTCTGGCTGTCCTTCTACAGAATGCTTTATCTTATAAAGCCGTTTGCACTGAAGAGGTCGTACCTTATCAGGCAAATCAACCAGATCCCATACGCCATTCTCATACATGGAGTCCATCTCGGATTGCATGGCTTCAAGCCATAGCTTAGAGTCGGAACAGGTCATGGCACCTTTATAGGTAGCGGGTTCGTTACTCTCTAGGAGCAAAATGTCATCTCTACCATTCTCCTCGACCATACCAATGTATCTGTCTGGAGGAATGAAGACTCTACCCGACCTCCTAGGTTCCTGAGGAATATTAACCGTAGCAGAAGTTGAAGGAACATCTTCCTCCATCGGTTGCTCGGTTGTTGGTTCTTGAATCTCCGACAGATCGAAGGTTCTATCACTGTCTTGTTCTCGAGAAACTCTTTCTCTAAGAACTTCGCACTAGCCGCAACAAAAACTCGATGTTCGGTAGGCGAATAGAAGTAATGACCAAACATTCCTTTTGGATAACCAATAAAGTATGTCTTGACCGATCGCGGGCCGAGCTTATCCTCGTGTCTCCACTTGACATAAGCCTCGCATCCCCAAACCCGAATAAAGGACAAGTTAGGGACCGTTCCCTTCCATATCTCATATGGAGTCTTGTCTACAGCTTTAGACGGACTTCGGTTAAGTATAAGAGCAGCTGACAAAAGAGCAAAACCCCATAGTGAATCAGGTACTACCTTGTGACTCATCATGGATCGAACCATATCAAGTAATATTTGATTTCTCCGTTCGGACACACACGTTTAATTGAGGTGTTCCAGGTGGAGTTAACTGTAATACTATGCCACAGTCTTTAAGGTGTTGATCAAACTCATTTGAAAGATATTCGCCACCACGATCTGATCGAAGTGCTTTAATCTTTCTTCCCAGTTGGTTCTCAACCTTATTCTGGAATTCCTTAAACTGTTTAAAGGACTCACTTTTATGCTTCATTAAGTAGACATATCCGTATCTACTCAAATCATCCGTGAAAGTGATAAAATATTTATAGCCGTCTCTTGCGTTGATTGACATAGGTCCACATACATCAGTATGTATGAGTCCTAATAGGTCACTAGCACGCATTCCAACACCTTTGAAGGAAATTCGAGTCATTTTGCCGATAAGACATGATTCACACGTGCCAAATGATTCGTAATCAAATGGGGAGATAGTCCTATTCTCAATGAGCTTCTTTACATGTTTTTCATTTATGTGTCCCATACGACAGTGCCATAGATAAGTTTGATCTTTGTCACCAACCTTTACTTTCTTATTATTCACATGTAATATTTCTGTGGTTTGATCTAAGATATAAATGCCATTCATGGAAACTGCTTTGCCATAAACCATTTCATTCAAAGAGAAAATACAGCTATTGTCTTTTATTGAAAATGAAAAACCGTCTTTATCAAGCACGGAAACAGATATAATGTTCTTAGATAAACTGGGTACATAGTAACAGTTATATAAATACAACTCAAATCCACTCGGGAGTTGGATTACGTATGTTCCCATTGAGACTGCAGCAACTTTTGCTCCATTCCCGACTCGCACGTCCACATCACCCTTTGCGAGAGGTGTGATGTTTTTTAGGCCCTGCAAATGATTACACAGATGAGAACCACAACCTATATCAAGTACCCAAGTTCCGAAACTTGCATGGTTGAACTCAATCATATGAATATAAGATAACATACCAACAGGAGTGACGCGGCCTGCTTTTATGTCTTCACGGTACACGGGACAGTTCCTCCTCCAATTCCCACTCTTGTGGCAATGGTGGCACTCAACGTCACTGTCCTTGCTCTTTGCCTTGCCTTGTGAGCTACTAGTCTCACCAGGCCCACTCTTACTGATCGGGGTTGTCGCGTACCCTAATCAAAGATAAATAACCCAGACTAGGCTAACAACAAATTAATGTAATTAGGGAAGTAAGGGGTCGATCTCGGGGAGACGGGAGATACTTGTGAAATGATATGATTAGAATTTTAACTTGTATGATTGTCACAATGGTTATTACTAATGCTAGAAAACTAAAACAATAATTAATGACTCAATATAGAAAAGGATCTAGGGAAGTAGGTTCACACATGTAGATTAACATATTGATGAAATTGGATTTAGGATATGCAAATAATTCATTGTGAGTTCGTAAGAATGATGTGTTCATTACAATGATAGATCAGATGGTCTAGCAGGCTTGTAGGCGATTTACTAGGTCTTAATCTACCATGTCATGCTTTGTCTATTCAATTCTCGTATGTCTACCTTGGAAAAGAATTCCATACTAGTCAATGATTATGGCCAAAAATCGTCAACTATCATTACAATCCAAATATGCATAGACACAACGTTTTAAAGGCACAATTTCTTTATCCAATTATCGTCTTTTAATCAATCTAACATGGCTACCCTACACCCTAGAAAGGTGACTACTTATGCATGATTAACAATGAAAATGAAACTAAGATTATAAAACTAAGAATGATAAACATGATAAAGGAAATACTAAAAGAAAATGAAACTATAATGTAAAGACGAGAATAAAGATTACCGAAAAGGATGAGCAAAGATTGAAATGGAATAAGAACTTGAATAGGAAATGCAAACCCGGAAACGTGAATTCCAATTACAACTAGAACAACTACAATTGAAGAAAACTTAGAACTAGACTAAACTAAACTAGAGAAAACTAAACTAAACTAAACTAAGAAAGAAGAAGAACTAAACTAAAGAGAAATGTAAGAAGAGAAGAGATGTTGTGTGAAGAGATGATTTGATATGAGGGGCTAGAGCATCTATTTATAGCATTAGGGGTTCGAGGAGAAGAGGTCGGGCATTAAACACATAGGTCAAAAATAGGAAGTTGTAGCCGTCATGCTCGGATCAGCACACTTACCCGATCGGGTACACACTTACCCGATCGGGTATGTGGTCTTCTGGAAGCATTTGACTAACGTTTCATCTTCCTTTGCTTTGACTTGACTTCCAACATCCCCCTTGACTTCTACAATCGGGTTTGTTGATAGGGTTTGATGTAAAGCGATGAATTCTTCCGCCTAAATGATTGATCTTCCGACAACTACGAAACCGTCTTTACTTCTTCTCTCTTTCGAATTAGTGAACCTTCTTGAAATGCCTTTGATATGGTCGAGCTTGCTTCTTCGAATCGTCGGGTTCTAGGCAAATGCTCGGGAATATAGAAAAAGGGCGTAGAAACGTCACTTTCCCTACAAAACACGTTAGAACATAGGAATTCGCCTAGAAGACGATATTAGCTCATAAAGTGGCTTAACAAAGCACAAATGACATACAAAACTGAGCTAAATTGGGGGTTAAAACCATACAAATATTCACTTATCAAACTTGCAACGGGAGTATGTGACCAAGCCAAGACACGAGCCATGACACGAGCTCAAGACAAGACACAAACTCAAGACAAGACTCAACATCAAAACAACAACCTACATTCAGACAACACCATGACAAGCTATGACAATGTTCTATTCAGTCCAAGCCACAACCACTTCAAGCCTGCTAAGACAACACCACCACAACCAGAACAAAGCCTAGCCATCCACTTCCCAAGACTAGGCCACAACAAAGCTCAGCCAACAGCCCAACAAACCCAACACAACAAAATAGCCCCCAGCCAAAAACAGCCTATCACTGCTTTTCTAAACAAGGTCCATGGGGCCCCACACAATCAAACAAGCCTAACCAACCCTCAAACCTATGTCTTGGGAAGGTCCTCTACAACTTTACCCAGGACTTCCCCCCCCAGAAACAATCACACAAAAAGTTAGCTTAGGGACAACTACAAACTGTCCAGGAATTCAGCCTTTTGCAGTAGTTTAAATGTCACTATCAAACTTTCCTATTTTGAACAAACAAGCTCGAGGATCTTTTAGCAGACCCTTTGGCATTCATCCCACTTCAGTTGAGCTCAAGAATCAAGCCTGGAAGTCCACCCTCCACCAGTTTCAACCTAAACAACCCCATTAAGGCAGATTGTCTCATTAGACTGCTTTTCTACTTTATTGCTTTATGCTGAACAATGTAGCTGTTATTTCTGTTTCTTTTGCAAGCCAATTGTGGCCCTAGGATGTATTGAACGAGTAGGATGTAATCTCCTTGCCTATATAAGGCCTTTTCCTAATGAATGAAAGACAGATTTGAAGTAAAACATAAAACTGAAACCTTGTTTCTGTTGCATCTCTTGGCTGTGTGCTTGAGACAACTTCCTTTGCTTTGTGCTTGGAAGTGAGCTTGGGTCCTTAGCTGTGTGCTGGGATCACAGTTCAACCCTCAATCATTGGCTTTGTGCTTTGATTAAGGTCCTATCTTAGTTCTTTGTCAATTAATCCAAACAGAAAACAGAGTATTGCAAAGTGTCTGAACTTCATTCAAATTGTTATTGTCTTAGTTGTTTTTTCTGAATAGTTTCAGTGCAAATTGGTTATCAGAGCTTTGGTTTGTGAGTTCATCTACCTAACTACATTAAAAACACAAAATACAACCATGAGTGAAGAGAGAATCACAGGTCTTGAAAACACAGTTCAAGATCTTGCCAGAACTGTAATGGAGGTCTCTAGATCTGTCAATGAACTCCTTGAGGGCCAACAGAACAATGATACAAGGGGAGGCAGAGGTCGAGGAAGAGGAGCACCTTTCCCACAAGGTGGAGTAAGGAGGAGACAACCTGTAGATCAGTTTGAAATGTCAGATTCAGATGGCTCAGATCACAATCTTCTCAGACACCAAGACAAAGATATCAAGGTAGAGATTCCTGACTTTCTAGGTAGCTTGAACCCTGATGATTTCTTAGATTGGCTAAGGTCTGTAGAAAGAGTCTTTGAGTTTAAAGGATACACTGATAGAAAGGCTTTTAAGGTTGCTATCATGAAACTAAAAGGCTATGCCTCACTGTGGTATGAAAACATGAAAACCTTGAGGGTTAGGGAAGGGAAAGAACCTGTAAAGTCATGGCTCAAACTGAAAAAGAAAATGAGAGCTAAGTTTGTCTCTAGGGACTACACTCAAGACATGTTCATTAAGCTTACTCACCTAAAGCAAGACCAAAGACCTTTAGAGTCCTACCTAAGAGACTTTGAACAACTCACTTTGCAATGTGAGGTTGTTGAGAAATCTGAACAAAAGATAGCAAGGTTCTTAGAGGGGTTGGATGAAAGGATAGCTAGCAAAGTCAGGCTACAAAACATATACTCCTTTGAGGAAGCTGTCAACTTGTCTTTAAGGGTAGAAAAATTGGGAAAAGGAAAGGCCAGTGCTTCTAAGACACCTTCCAGAACCCCCACCTTCAAGCCTTTTGTAGGAGTTAAGATAGGAGAACCTGTGGTTCCTGTTAAGACTCCTTTCAACCTTGATAAAGGCAAGGCTGTTGAGGCAGGCCAAAGGAAGACTACCCCTCTCAAAAAGTGCTTTCAATGTCAAGGGTATGGGCATTTTGCTAGAGAATGCCCATCTAAAAGGGCTCTGAGTACCCTAGAAGTAATCCATTGGGGAGATGATGAGGTGTTGGTCTGTGATGAGGAGATGGAAGAGCCTGAGATAGAGGCTAGTGAGGAGTTGATAGAACCTGATGCTGGGTTAAGTCTGGTGACTTGGAGGGTGATGCACACACAACCCCAACCCTTAGAAGAAGATCAAAGACACCAGATCTTTAGAACTAGGTGCACCATAAAAGGGAGGGTGTGTAATCTGATTGTGGATGGAGGGAGTTGCACCAATGTAGCCTCTAAGACAATGGTGGATAAACTAACATTGGCCACCAAAGACCACCCTCAACCTTACAAGCTTAGGTGGCTGAACAAGGGGGCTGAAGTTAAAGTAGATCAACAATGTGTTGTTCCATTTTCTATTGGGAAAGGATATGCTGATGAGGCCTTGTGTGATGTACTGCCTATGGATGCTTGTCACCTTCTATTAGGGAGGCCATGGGAGTTTGATAGGGATGCCATACACCATGGGAGAGACAACACTTACACCTTCAAGTATGGGAAGAAGAAGATCACCCTGGCACCTTTACCACCTGCTTTAAAGATCAACCCAAACCCCATGAGTGAGGCTTCCAAAGAAGTCATGTTGATAAGTGAATCAGAAATAGCACAAGAGCTAAGTGAGCTACAACCTGTATACATATTGCTAGTCAAGGAGACTGGGATGAGTATCATTGATATCCCTGAAGAGGTCAAATCTATCCTAGAAAGTTATGGTGATGTCTTCCCTACTGAGCTTCCTAGTGGACTGCCACCACTTAGAGGGATAGAGCACCACATTGACCTAGTGCCTGGAGCTATCTTACCCAACAAGCCAGCCTACAGGAGTGACCCTAAGGCTACACAAGAGCTCCAACTTCAAGTAGGTGAACTACTCAACAAGGGCTATGTCAGAGAGTCCCTCAGTCCTTGTGCTGTACCAGCCTTGCTTGTGCCAAAGAAGGATGGGACTTGGCGTATGTGTATTGATAGTAGGGCCATCAACAACATTACCATCAAGTATAGGTTTCCCATACCTAGACTTAATGATATTCTGGATGAGCTAAGTGGGGCTCAAGTGTTCACTAAGATTGATCTGAGGCAGGGCTACCACCAAGTGAGGATAAGAGCAGGGGATGAATGGAAGACAGCTTTCAAGACTAAACATGGGCTCTATGAATGGCTGGTGATGCCTTTTGGGTTGTCTAATGCCCCTAGCACCTTCATGAGGTTGATGACAGAGGTCCTAAGGCCTTACTTAGGCAAGTGTGTAGTGGTTTACTTTGATGATATTCTTATTTACAGTTCAACTAAGGGAGAACATTTGCAACATCTGAAGTTGTTGTTTGAGGTCCTAAGAGAAAACAAGTTGTATGGCAAGCTAGAGAAGTGCACCTTCATGCAGCCTGAGGTTTACTTCCTTGGGTTCATCATCTCTAAGAAAGGGGTAGCAGTTGATCCTGAGAAAGTGCAAGCAATCAAGGAATGGCCCATTCCCCAAACTGTTAC
The DNA here is from genome assembly GCA_022085475.1 of Heliosperma pusillum. Lineage (NCBI taxonomy): Eukaryota > Viridiplantae > Streptophyta > Magnoliopsida > Caryophyllales > Caryophyllaceae > Heliosperma > Heliosperma pusillum. The sequence goes on along the minus strand of JAIUZE010002525.1, from coordinate 30,708 downwards.
TGATGTAAGAAGTTTCCATGGATTGGCATCTTTCTATAGGAGGTTCATACAAGGGTTTAGTTCAATCATGGCCCCTATTACTGAGTGCATGAAGAAGGGAGAGTTCAAGTGGAATGAGAAGGCTGAAAGGTCCTTCAATCTGATCAAAGAGCTATTGTGCAAGTCTCCAATATTGGTTCTACCAGACTTTAACAAACTCTTTGAGGTAGAGTGTGATGCCAGTGGTCTTGGCATAGGAGCTGTGCTTACTCAAGAAAAGAAACCTGTGGCATACTTTAGTGAGAAGCTAAATGGGGCCAAGCTTAACTATTCCACATATGACAAGGAATTCTATGCCATTGTGAGGGCATTGAATCATTGGGGACACTACTTGAAGCCTAAGCCTTTTGTGCTTCATTCTGATCATGAGGCTCTCAAATACATCAATGGACAACACAAACTCAACCCCAGGCATGCCAAATGGGTAGAGTTCTTGCAATCCTTCTCATTCTCCAGCAAGTATATAGAAGGCAAGAACAATGTTGTAGCTGATGCATTGTCTAGAAGGTCTGTAATGTTGACCTTCATGGAGCAAAGGGTGTTGGGGTTTGAATTTATGAAAGAGCTCTATCAAGAGGACCCAGACTTCAAGCATGAATGGGAGGTACACCAAGAAGGGCAAGTCAAGAAAGGGAGCAAGTACACAGCTCAAGAAGGATACTTATTCTATGGAAACAAACTATGTGTGCCTAAGGGACCTTATAGGGGACTACTGGTCAAAGAGGTTCACTCCAATGGCCTTGCTGGTCACTTTGGGGTACAAAAGACCTATGACATCTTACAAGATCAGTTCTATTGGCCTAAGATGCTCAGTGATGTGCAAGATGCCCTCAAGAGATGCAGATCTTGTCAACTAGCCAAGGCACACTTTCAAGCAGGCCCTTACACACCACTTCCAGTACCCAACAAGCCATGGGAAGACCTCAGTATGGACTTTATTGTAGCCTTACCTAGAACTCAAAGGGGAAAAGATTCAATCATGGTGGTTGTAGATAGATTCAGCAAGATGGCACATTTCATTGCTTGTAAGAAGACTGAGGATGCATTGGGGGTAGCTGAACTATTTAGGGAGGTTGTCACATGGGGTAAGAAGACTGAGGACCAGGTAGAGGGAGTCAAGTTACATGGGGTCCCTAGAAGCATTGTCTCAGATAGAGACACAAAGTTCATGAGCCATTTCTGGAGAACCTTGTGGAAGCTATTGAAGACTAGGTTATTGTTTAGTACTTCTCACCATCCCCAAACTGATGGGCAGACAGAAGTCACTAACAGAACACTAGGGAAGATCTTAAGGAGCATTGTTTCTAAGTCATTGAAAGATTGGGACCTCAAGCTAGCACAAGCTGAGTTTGCCTTCAACAGAGCTCCCTCCAGCAGCACAGGTAAAAGTCCTTTTGAAACAGTTTATGGCACTAATCCTCTCATGCCTACAGACCTAGCACCAGTCAAAGGAAACAAGGCAAGCTATGATGCAAAGAAAAGAGTTGAGCAAATGATACAGATTCATGAGCAAGTCAAGAAGCAGATTGAAAGGTCCAATGAGTTGTACAAGGCCAGGTCCAAGGGGCCTAAGAAAGCAAGGGAATTCAAAGCAGGAGATCTTGTATGGTTGCATTTAAGAAAAGAGAGATTTCCAGACAAGAGGAGAAACAAGCTCATGCCAAGGGCTGATGGACCATTTGAGATATTGGAGAAGATAGGCACCAATGCTTACAAGGTGGATCTACCAGGAAGCTATGGTGTACATGGTACTTTCAATGTTGGAGACCTGAGTCCTTACCATGGTGAATCAGATGATGAGGGTGAAGAAGATTTGAGGGCAAATCCTTTTCAAGAAAGGGAGGTTGCAACGGGAGTATGTGACCAAGCCAAGACACGAGCCATGACACGAGCTCAAGACAAGACACAAACTCAAGACAAGACTCAACATCAAAACAACAACCTACATTCAGACAACACCATGACCAGCTATGACAATGTTCTATTCAGTCCAAGCCACAACCACTTCAAGCCTGCTAAGACAACACCACCACAACCAGAACAAAGCCTAGCCATCCACTTCCCAAGACTAGGCCACAACAAAGCTCAGCCAACAGCCCAACAAACCCAACACAACAAAAACAGCCCCCAGCCAAAAACAGCCTATCACTGCCTTTCTAAACAAGGTCCATGGGGCCCCACACAATCAAACAAGCCTAACCAACCCTCAAACCTATGTCTTGGGAAGGTCCTCTACAACTTTCCCCAGGACTTCCCCCCCCAGAAACAAACACACAAAAAGTTAGCTTAGGGACAACTACAAACTGTCCAGGAATTCAGCCTTTTGCAGTAGTTTAAATGTCACTATCAAACTTTCCTATTTTGAACAAACAAGCTCGAGGATCTTTTAGCAGACCCTTTGGCATTCATCCAACTTCAGTTGAGCTCAAGATTCAAGCCTGGAAGTCCACTCCTCCACCAGTTTCAACCTAAACAACCCCATTAAGGCAGATTGTCTCATTAGACTGCTTTTCTACTTTATTGCTTTAATTCTGAACAATGTAGCTGTTATTTCTGTTTCTTTTGCAAGCCAATTGTGGCCCTAGGATGTATTGAACGAGTAGGATGTAATCTCCTTGCCTATATAAGGCCATTTCCTAATGAATGAAAGACAGATTTGAAGTAAAATATGAAACTGAAACCTTGTTTCTGTTGCATCTCTTGGCTGTGTGCTTGAGACAACTTCCTTTGCTTTGTGCTTGGAAGTGAGCTTGGGTCCTTAGCTGTGTGCTGGGATCAAAGTTCAACCCTCAATCATTGGCTTTGTGCTTTGATTAAGGTCCTATCTTAGTTCTTTGTCAATTAATCCAAACAGAAAACAGAGTATTGCAAAGTGTCTGAACTTCATTCAAATTGTTATTGTCTTAGTTGTTTTTCTGAATAGTTTCAGTGCAAAACTCCCCCAAGCTAAACCTTTGCTTGTCCTCAAGCAAACATAACAAACAATACTAGGACAAGGGTTGCAAGCATTAGCTTACTACACCATCAAGAAACAAATCTCAACATAAAGCTTTGGGAACATAATGAATCATAACCCAAAAAAAACGTGGGCAAGAATGATACATAAACATGGCTGAGATTTACATAACGGCGTAGCACAGAGAATTTCACTATAGAATTTCAGCTCTTGCATGATCTTTTGACAAATGGACTCTCACGGCACACTCGAACACTCAATGTATGTAAAAAGGTGATTTCTTTATAGATGTTTTTTGAGACACTCACCTATCTACGACTTATGAAAATGTGTCCGCAGTCTAATATGGTAAACAATTCAAAACACAAGTCAAAGATCACAATGCACATAGAAAAGGAGCCGAAAAAAAATGAGAAGAAGGCTTTGGGAAATGGGTGAAAAGTGGACAAACAGTTATGGTCATGTGAAGGTTAGAATGAGCTAGCAACTAACCAATGATAAATAAATACTCAATCCAAACTTTCGATCAATTTCCCAGAAGACGGATAACGAAGCCTAAAAGCAACAAATTGGCTTATTACACACGAAACACAAGGGTAAACTCCTTTTGAATATTGACTTGACATTTTGAGGAGATACTCACAACTTCTTTTATTTCTTTTTTTTATTTTTCTTTCCTTTTTTTTATTTCTTTTTCTTTTCTGAACATAACATCACTTCTTGTACATTTTCGTTCTCCCAAATTCACTTTGTCATATAAGAACAAATCTTCTCAAAAGAGCACCCACACACCATAGTCTAGCTACTAGCTCAAAAGGTAGGCAGTTTTTGTATGTAGCTATTATTTTGTGAAGCATTTGTATGAAGGGGCTAGTTTTGAGTGTAATTCAAAGTGAAAAAGGCTTCAAATCTTAGTGAATCATGAATGCAATGCTTATAGGAATGAAATGAGGACCATACTTATACGGCGTTTTGACATGACATACATCACAAGGAGAACTACACACACCTAAATGAGACTGTGTATGGATGTACCAGCCTAAGGAGGTTCTACCTTACAATATATGTAACTTGCCAAATGTCAAGATCAAGCGTACTCATCTATAGATTCATTCCATGTCTACTGTGTACAAGACTTCCCCATGTATGCACAATTCAATAAATATTGAACCATTATCTTTTGAAAGCTCTAAGTTTGGGAAATGTAACACGATAGCATAGTAAACAAGCAAGCAAAGCATGAAAAGCATTCAATTGTGTTCAGAAGTTTTTTAAATTTTTTCAAAAATCTTCTCTTTCTTTTATTCAAAATTTGAAAAATGATAAACTAAAATGCAAAATGGGAGAATGCAATCCCTCCCCCAAGCTAAACATCACATTGTCCTCAATGTGAGCACAAAGACAAAATATGCAATGAGATGCTTAATGGGGAAAAGGAAAAAATGAAAGAAGAGTGAAGCTTACTAGTCAGCGCGGACTCCCCCAAGCTAGTCTTTTGGACTTGACAAGGAAGGTCTTTATAGATTCTTCAAAACTCTTTCATCTGCAAAATAAATCCTAACAACGAAAAAGGGAATACAAAAATAAAAATGCAAAAAGAAAAGGAACACGGGTTGCCTCCCGAGAAGCGCAATTTAAATGTCTTGCTAGACTCTTTATTAATGAAAATCATCCTTTGTGCCTTAAAAAGCATGTCAATGCCCTTAGAAGTCGATCATATACCTGCGCATGAGTTATACAAAAACATATGTAAGCAATTGACAAGATATAGGCATGAAATATTGAAGGTAAGAATTGATATATCTTATCATTGTGCGCATGACAAACTTCATTGATGACCACTAAACTGCTCCACTCGTCAGTGAGAGATGGATTGAAATGTTTAAGATCATGGAACAAACAATTAGTTCCCAAAATATCATTAGTGGACTCTAATTGGGGGTAGGGTGAATCAATGGATTGGGAATCAAAAATGGGTGGTTGATCCCACTTAATTTCAAGGCTAGGTTCACAAAACCCATTATCATTTTCAAATAAATCCGGAATATCTTTAGCGAAGGGATTTTCAAAGAAATCTGATGACTCGATCAACGACTCTCCATGGGAGTCACAAATGGGCTTAACAACATCCTTGTCTAAAGTCTCGACTACCATATGGTCAATATCAATAATGGGGGTCTCAAAAATGTCAAATGGAACGACACTAGAGTGACTTTCAATAGAAAAGGTTGGACCATCATCATCGTCATCTATTAATTCATATGATTGGGGAGAATTAGACTTATATGGGGGACATGAAAAAGCAATAGGAGAAATTAGACTCACATGGGGGGGCTGAAAAAGCATAAGGAAAATTGATTGGCTTACAAATTTTAAACGTGGGTTCTTCCTTTTGCCCTTTGAGTATTTGAAGTTGAGCCCTGATTTCATTGATTTACTCTTGGATTCTCAACCGCCGGTGCGTTTCATCCAGAGATTGGGATGCCATAAAGTCCAAGAAAATCCAAAGTTCCTTTCCTCTCTTCTGATAAAAACTTCCACCACTCAATTGCATAGCCAGGGTACGACACTTAATGAGCATTCCATGAATCACGACATTCCTCATATAGGTCTCATCAAGGGTATACCCAAGAGAGATAATATGTCTACAATAGCTATAAAAACGGTCGAGGTATTCATGGAAAGGCTCATTCTCGCATTGTGGAGGTTGGAAATAGATAGTCATTGAGAGTAAATAAAGCAATCCCTTTGAAAGAAAATATTCCTATTACCTGAAAAGAGTCACTATACTACAAGGAAAAGGTGAGAAAAATCGCAAGGAACAAGTGTTCCTCGAGACAAAAGAAAAGAAAAAAGAAAAAGACAAGGTAAAACTCTACTAATCACAAATAAACAAAACCGTGCTCCCCGGCAACGGCGCCAAAATTTGATCGGGGTTGTCGCGTACCCTAATCAAAGATAAATAACCCAGACTAGGCTAACAACAAATTAATGTAATGAGGGAAGTAAGGGGTCGATCTCGGGGAGACGGGAGATACTTGTGAAAAGATATGATTAGACTTTCAACTTGTATGATTGTCACAATGGTTATTACTAATGCTAGAAAACTAAAACAATAATTAATGACTCAATATAGAAAAGGATCTAGGGAAGTAGGTTCACACATGTAGATTAACATATTGATGAAATTGGATTTAGGATATGCAAATAATTCATTGTGAGTTCGTAAGAATGATGTGTTCATTACAATGATAGATCAGATGGTCTAGCAGGCTTGTAGGCGATTTACTAGGTCTTAATCTACCATGTCATGCTTTGTCTATTCAATTCTCGTATGTCTACCTTGGAAAAGAATTCCATACTAGTCAATGATTATGGCAAAAAATCGTCAACTATCATTACAATCCAAACATGCATAGACACAACGTTTTAAAGGCACAATTTCTTTATCCAATTATCGTCTTTTAATCAATCTAACATGGCTACCCTACACCCTAGAAAGGTGACTACTTATGCATGATTAACAATGAAAAGGAAACTAAGATTATAAAACTAAGAATGATAAACATGATAAAGGAAATACTAAAAGAAAATGAAACTATAATGTAAGGACGAGAATAAAGATTACCGAAAAGGATGAGCAAAGATTGAAATGGAACAAGAACTTGAATAGGAAATGCAAACCCGGAAAATTGAATTCCAATTACAACTAGAACAACTACAATTGAAGAAAACTTAGAACTAGACTAAACTAAACTAGAGAAAACTAAAACTAAACTAAACTAAGAAAGAAGAAGAACTAAACTAAAGAGAAATGTAAGAACAAAAAACCGATTTTTTTTTTATGAACAGCAGCCACGGCTGTTTTTTTTATATTTAATTTTAATGTTGTTAATATTACAAGATCGGTACAATTATCAATATTTAATCTTTATTAAACATTGATTCAAACTAGATGATTCAATTTAACAAATTAAAATGAATATCTAAATCATGATTAAATCGATTATCTTAATATTTGACTAATCATAATTGATTTGAATATCATTAAAATTAATGAATCATGATGCCGAAATACCTAGCTACACGGAACCCTAGGAGCACGCAACCCTAGGAGGCACAATCCTAGGTTTCCACGAAACCCTAGGTGGCTCAAACCCTAGGTGGGTTTATTAGGTTAACAACAAATTGAGATAGAATATATTAGAAACCCTAGGTAGCATGAAAACCTATAAGTTGTATTACTAACCAATAGAATCTCATAAATATATTCTCTATTAAAACTTTTGATAAATATAAAAATACTCTTTCACTTTTGAAAACATTTAAAATATTTTATTTCCAAAATCATGCATCAACATTTATCATCCAAAGTTATAGGCTAAAACTATAACTTTGAACTTAAAATCACTTGAATGGAATAGTTACCGAATGACGACCTAAACTATCTAATCTTCACAAAGATCTTCAGTATACGGATCATCTCTTCATCTTGATCACAAAGACCCTCCATCTTGAGTCTTGTGTTATTTGAGGTAGATCTTGCTTGAAGCGTTTTTCTTTAAAGTTATGACTGAGTAGCTATAATTTCCATGTAAACTTCCAAAGTTATTCCTGAAGTTGTTATAACTTTGTCTCAGACTCTTGTCAAAGTTATGCCTGAAGTTCTTATAACTTTGATCTTCCTTCTCGTAATTGTTGTTAGCCATGATAAGACCAAAGCACACAATTACACGCATATGATATATCAATTAAAGCTCATTATCAAGTAAGCACATGTCATTATCAAAACTATAAAATAGGTCCAACAACAAACAACCAATACATGTACTGCACACTCAAACCTTCTCATACCTTACTACCATCCTTAAACATCTCCCGCACGAACCTCCTTCAGCCACCCATTTGACCTTACAAGAGCCACCACCAAGCAGATCATCGGTGATCCATATGCCTTCTTTCATCGTGAACTTATAACGTCAATTAATAGCTTCATTGGTTTGATTTGTTATTCTTGAATAACGTTAATCATTCGATATGGTTGTTAGTGGAAAGACGACATTTGTATTGGTTGGCACGACAAGGGCGACTTATGAGGAGGGCGAACATGTGGTGGGGAGGCATGAATTGGAGGTGTACATGCGTGAGATTCAATCGGTTGTGCTATGTGGTAAGGGTAAGTAGGTTGGTGTTGGTGGGACTCATGAGTGTGGGGATTTACGTTGGTGGCCAAAGGTGTTTACCGGCGTCGGTAGGTGTTTTAGTGGCGGGGAGGAGACACTGGTGGTGGTGGAAGGGATTGGTGTTGCGATGGTTGTACCACTTTGTTAGGGAAAAAAAATGAAAAACAAGAAAATTTTAAAACTACAATCTTATCAAACCAGAAATAATTATGGTATAGAGAAATTAATTATAATTTTGGGATAAGTTTCAAATTTAAAAGTCGATCTTTCAAATTTTTGCTTCCAAATATAAGAAAATTTAGAGTTAAAAAGATTTTATCTCATGTTTCATCATGGTCACTTGTCAATTGTAATTATGTTACTTGCACTATATATATAGAAGATTATATATACATAGGGTAACAATAGTTTTTTTTGGATCTTTTGTGACACCCTGCGATTATGCAATAAAGTAAACACATAGCTTGAAGCGGAAACTACGAGATTTTAAAAACTTTAAAAACAAATTCGCAAATGCCACTAAATCATGAAAAACAAAAACTTAGATTTAACAAATCTTTTACATAAAATGTATCTTAAATAAAACGCAAGGGATCCCGATCCATTGATAAATACACAAAAATAAACTACTATAAACTTCAACGCGAAAGGTTAATCGTTATAAGGACAACGTTCGCAAGCTCACTCATCAAAACCCCATGCAAATACCAACCTGCAACATGCTCATTCAGTAAAAAATGAATGTCAAAGTCAGTGCGGAATAACTAGGTTGTCCCAGCAATATTACATTAAAACATACATAAGCAAAAATCTTCATGCATGATACGACATAATAAAAGAACTTAACATCATGACATGAGAATGAGTAATGTTCAATACATGTGAATTCAACCATCATGTGACATACTGACACGCTAAGAACTAGGGTCGTTAAACTAGTAATTAACTCGACAAAATAGAAATTTATAAACCTAACAAACTCTAAACTTGACTCAGCTTAAGGTAGTACACTGAAAGTAAGGGTCGAACCCAAGAGAAAGCATAAACAAAAATAAACTAGACTAGACTCTTGTAAGCTACTAAAGAAGTACTAATTATAGATTAAGACTAATTAAAAACTAACGATTCTAAACTACCAATTATGCACAAACTATGATATTCACAATGGAAAACATTTATGAGAAACACATATGGAAAGGGATGTTGACAAAGTGAACATGAAAACAAGTAAATATTGGATTTTTGTCTATGCTTCAATAAAACAATCACTTCAAAGGCAAGATTCAAATAGTTAAGAAGACTTGGTGTAACAATGTTTTAGCATATCAAATTAGTGTAAAGATCGACTCCTTTATCTTCTACAACCACATACCCATTACTTAATCTACAAGATGATAGCAAATATGAATGAACCCATCCATACTTCCCCTTATAGATATGATAAGAAATAAAACTTTCAAAGATTATCATACAAGAGCATAAAGATTCATACTAAGTAGTAAAAGCTAGAACGAACTCACTTAAGATAAACCAAACAAAAGTGAAAACACATACTAATATCTATTTATAAAAATGTCTCTTTTAAGAAAAATCAACATAAATATGAAGTTGCTTCAAGTAAGTTTAGATATAGATTAACCAATTTCTCCAAACTTTGCAATAGCTAAACAAACAACATGCAATGATGGCCAATTATTACATACATTCACTCAACATTAACAATATCACTTTAAAAAATTATTAAGTAAATAAATAGGAGATGAGGAAGTCATACTATACTTAAAGTTGGAAGCTTTGACAGAATTGCACCAAGATGAAAGGATTAGCCACCTATACTCTTCATAACTAATTAAATATTACAACTTGATTACCCTAATACAAGCTTTAAACCAAAAGATTAAATTTTAATGTTCTTAAAAGTCTAGGATACTCCAACAAAATCTAAAATATCTCCCTTATATAGTCTCGTAACAAATAGGTCTTGAGAACAACAATGCAAAGCCCATGAAAGAAACTGAAAGTGCTGAAAACCCGTCTCCTACAGGAAGAGCAGGATGCGCAACTTCTGGAATTCCTCTTTGCTTCCTTGCTTCTGATGCCCCTCCGACTTTATTTCCGACTAGATGACTTAATTTATGTGTTCTACTTTTCATCCTTGCTTCTTATGCACATCATCTTTTTGCCGCCAACCACAATGCAAAATTTGCATTGTTTCAAATCGGCAAATCCGGCAATAAACCATAAAAATCTGTCGACTTCAAGACAAGAATAAATTTTATATCGAACGCAAAGCGAGAATGTGACACCCCGCGCTTTCGCAATAAAATAAACACATAGATTTGCAGCGGAAATACGAGATTTTTAAAAAGTTGAAATGAAAGACCGCGAATGTCAGTTTATTATAAAACCAACATTTAGTTAATAAATTATTTATACAAATTGTAACTTAAATAAATACAAGGGATCGAGGATCCCTTGATAACTACACAATTAAGGTAATAATAAAAATAATATAAACTATAATGCTAAGGGTAAGTCGTTGTAAGTACAACGCTCGCTAACTCACTCGTTAAAACCCCATGCATCACCAACCTGTAACCTGTTCATTCATGAAACATGAATGCCACGGTCAGTGGGGAGTAACTCGGGATTCTCCCAGCCATATCACATTAAAACATACATAACAAAAGTATATAAACATTTATTATCATCATCACATATAAACAATATCATCATCATATATCTACAATATCATCATCATATATAAAAATATCATTCATCATATAAAAAAAATATCATCATCATATATAATTATCATGTCGGATACAAAGGTAGAATTACATATAGCTGGATAAGCATGTGAAATACCAACAACATCATCATATGTCAAAGACTCGAGGAAGACTCTCCTTCGATTCCGTATAACTACTGATGGCTTGCATCTCACCATCAGCAATCATATGTTTGAGAAGGTTAGGGAAAAGACACATAATCCAAATCATAAGCATCGAACAATCCGATACACAAACAAACACATCCTCATATGATCAAACATAATCTCACGGTAAATGAAACGCACTAGCATATGTACTAAGCAACACATGACCACCCTAAACTCTAATCCTCTCGGTAGGAAGACGATAATATAATACGTTCCTAGTCTAAATCTGGACAGACGCTCGGATTGCTACGTGTACCAATTCAACATGTGGTATTAAGTTCCACATCCAAGACTCGGTCGACAGAACGGAAGCCGAATACCCTAAATCTAACAAGGGGAGCTAACGGAAGAGGCGGAAATAGAATGAGTATACCTAGTTCGGGAATGGCAGCTAGCGGAATGGTTGTCACATAAACGTCAAGCAAGTACGCTACATGCAAAGACACACCTCGCAAAAATAAAACATTTGACGGTCGGGTCGATCAACGCATTGCATTCGCGTCCCAACAACGTCGTCAGATGCCCACTAACATAAACTTGAATTTACCTCTATCGCTCTAACACAAGGTCTAACGTGTGTAAGGGTACAAACGGGAAATGAGAGTTCAATAGCATCCAACCACTAAGACTCAACCGAGTACTCAAGGCATAAATGACTCAAATGATCTAAACATCCAAAATCGTCACTAAACATGTTAATAAGGCATAAGATAAATGTAACAATGATAAAAAAGAGTCAATGCATGCTACACAAGTATTGGACCAAGTTTAAGAAGCTTAATTAATAAGAAACATAAAGCCCATCTTAAAACATGTTTGGAAATCATCTAAAATAAAGGTCAACTTTAAACGGGATCATAACTTGAGTTCTAATTATGCAAATGTAGAAATTCCAAATGGAGGTGATATCTTATCCTATTTTGTTTCAAAAATTAGGTTTTACGCCCCAAATAACCAAATAACGAAGGATATATGACCATTTTACGATAAGGGGTCAGCGCAGAAGAACTGCGGGTCGTCACGCCCGTGACATGAATGTCACACCCGTAACGAAGGTGGAAGCTGGTTCTACCTCCTATGTCACGCCCGTGACGAAGGTCGAGACAACTCTTCTTTGCTCTAAACTCAACCATGGCTTCCCCAAAATAGATTCACATACAAGTTATGCAAAATTCACATCCAAAACCCACATGTACACTATCACACTCATAGGATTTACATTAAGGGAGATAATATCTCAAACTCATTTGCAATATCGACTCAAATTCATCAATAAACATCCTTGCACACCACATATGAGTATCATACCACTCAATTAAACCACAGTAGCACAATTAGTGCATAATTAATGACTTAAATACATGTTTAAGCAACAAGGAGGAAATTTATCATCAAAACTGCCAATTTTCATAAATTGAGACATATAACATGGAACTCAACAAGTAAACATATGGTATTCATAGACGCATACTAGTATATACTAAAGAATTCATCTTTAACATGAGAACTACTCTAAAATAAATAGAAAAGCACATAAGATGTGATACCGAGTAACTCATCAACATTACCTTGATTAGAACTCCAAATCTTCAATTCCCAAGCTAACAATCAACCCATAGGAATTTCTTGACCCAAAATCTTCAAAATCCACCTTTTACCGACAATTAAAATGCTAAGAAACCCAAACCAAAATTCTGGAAAATCGGTCTTAAAACAACGTTAAAAGTTTGAATATTTTATTAGCTAAAAAGAAAGAGGATGATGATAGGATTCCGAAACATTAAACGGAATTGAATTCCGTTAAGAAACGAAGAAATTATGTTGGTCTTAAGTTTAGATCTAGAAAAATGGGTTTTATAAAAAGTTGGAGGAAAATGATATTTTATGGTATGAATAGGAAGAGGAGGATGAAAAGAAAACATTGATATAAAAATGGTCATGTTTCGTTGATAGACGAATAAATGGCAACCGTCTTAAGTTTATGAAGTTATGGAGCTTTATTGGAGGTTTTTGGCTAAATGGAAGGGATAAAGTTTGGTGAAAAATGAGGGGGGAGGAGAAGTTTTATGGTGGGTTTGTTTTGAGAAGTTCGGTAATAATATGCCCAATTTTTAAGGTGGGTACTACCCACTCGGATTTTCGAGTAGTGTCCGATTATGCGCTCATAACGGACTGAAATGCGAAGGTTTCTACCCAACGAAAACATAAATCATCGATTTAAAATATTTTAACCGAGAAAAGTAAAAGAGAATTTAATAAAATCAACGACTTTATTAAATACTCATGATTATAAAAGCGGGGGTGTTACAATCACCCCTCCTTTTATAATGTTTCTTCCTCGAAACTTGAAAGCAGAAAACAAAAGTTAGATGGAAGGACATAAATTGGTTTCTCAAATTTGGCATCCAAAAAACACTTACAAGGAAATGGTATTTCAAAAACAAGACATTTTTCCAAAAATATATAAAAACAGTTTTCGAAGGCGCCAGTCTCTTTCTGGAGAACGAAATAGCTCTTGTCGTGCACACAAGAACACTGACATTTTAAAGTAAAGACAAAATTATAATAAAATCATGCGTTGATAAGTGTAGTACTAGTTATTAGACGTCTCCAGTAACGAGTTCTAGCATCCAAACAACCGCAGAATCAAAAATAAGGGTAATATCAATCCATTTTCGCAAAACGAGAGTAGAAAAATTCATTTTTAAGACTCATTTAAAAGGATAAATTCGAAACTCAGCGTAAAAATTTGTAAATTTTCTCAAAGGGTAAACTCACTATAAAAAGACATTACACGCACATAGTGGCAAATTGAGCATCAAACTCACAATAATGGTAATAAAAGATATACACAACGAGTTAAATGAAACAAAAGGCTTATTGAAAAAAATATGAGCGGAATCAAGGACGAAGTCCTAAGAGCAGCAATTAGATAGAGGGTCAACTGGAAGGGCAATGACAGAGAAATAATATAAAAAGATATATTTTATTACCGAAAGAAAGCATGACAAGATAGCTTTAAGAGAAATGAACGACAAAGCTTTCGCTCAAAGAGGGAGAAAGCCTAGGAACGGGGAAATATTAAACACTCCATTCCAATACCAAAATCATCATGGTCAACTTCTCAGGCATTTTTACCAAACCCAAAGCATAGCCACATCATTCTAGGGGCTTTATCCTTTTAACATCGCAAACTCCGCTAATAAACCAGTGTCAAGAGAATGTAACTCATCTCAGCTATACCTTAACCGCTTTCAATCATTAGATACCACAAAATTTTTGACAATCAACATGCCAAAGCTACTAACCCAAATATCTAGTATCCAACTAGCTACAAGTAAGGTCTATCGACAAGGAAAAACCCAAAACTAATAATCCACATGAACGGTCCTGTAACATACTCTAACATCCTTAGCCCAATCATTATTACACTTGAATCCACAAGCACAAATAATCATATCTAGAAAACCATAATTACCACCAACCACAAGATGAATAGGTTCACCATTATAAATATTCGATTCAATTCACTTCCAGGCTCACTATCTCAAACTTTAAGAAATTTCTCATTGACAAACCACAAAGTCTCAAGAAAGAACAATTACCAATTCCAAACCACATTTGTTCCAAAACACACGGCGATAAGATGGCTATCCAAACATTAAGGTCATCTTAGCTCAAAGAGCATCGATCTCCACTTACTAAATATTCATCAAACGATGGTCAACAATTCTAACTACTGTAAAGCAAAGTCTCTTTTAGAATCAAACATTTAGAGACGTCTAATTCCCAAATGATGTCCAAGGTAACTATTATGATAATGAACACACCGAACTATCATTCCAATAAACTCGAACCTCGAACTAAAACCACAACATCAAGTTCAAAAATCTAAACCCACCAAGAGAGGATACAATACCACTATTATGATCTATCCTAAAGCTTAAGTTCTATTTCCCATGATCAAATACGACATGAAATTTACTCGATCCAAAGACAGATATTCTAGATCAAGAATCCCAAAATACATTACATACACTCATTCCTTGAGCCAAGCAAACGAGATATCCAATCCACTAGAGGAAAAAAATGAAGCAGCAATGAGTTAGAAAACGATAAGGAATCTCAAGAGAACACGAGAATAATCGACACTAGATAAAAAGAGAGGATTGCTGAAAATAACGAGGTCATAAGCAAGAGACAAAGCAGATAATAGAGTTATGAAGATATTCGAGTACGAAAGAAAAAATGAGAATGCGTTTTTTTTAAAGATCAATGCCGACAAAAACTTGCAAGAATGGAAATGGAAACAGATAACGGTATGAGATTAAGAGATATAAGGTTTAATCCACAAAATTTCTCCGTTAAAACTTAGGGTGATCGCAAAACAACGTATCCTTCTAATAAAGGTCTCTCAGAAGTCACAAGGGACCACCGTACCACAATTCACCAAAATAATGTACACCTGGATTTGACAAATCGACGACTTCCTAAATTATCAATCCTTTCACATAACACGGATTCCCAAACACGAAATCACAACCTAAGAATAGTATTACTCTCTTAACTCCAAAATTCGACACAAACTTAAAGGCTTCTAAAATCGAAATGTGTTAACAAAGACTTCTCTATAGTAGGTCCTTTGCAACTCATACAGTCCATGAGCTAACTCATATCCAAGTACAACACCATTAAAATTAACTCCTTAATTATTCCTCAAGTACCAAGGTTCCTCTTACCATATCACCATATCACCTCCAACGAGAGTCTGATACCATAAATTAAGATCATATCTTTAAATCCAAGAATTATAGCCAAGTACTTTTCCACCAAGCATGTACCCAAAAATACACACTACGAAACCACAAGAAGTCACTTAGTCTCAAAGTAATTTTACAACTCAAGCTATCATCCAAATATTCTGACTTATAACAACTAGCCCTAACAAAGGTATAATCCTCAAGACGATCTAATATAACAAAACTCCTAAGTTCAAAAGATCAAGTCACCAATAAGCTCAAAGGTCTTAGGTAACTCACTCAATCAACCTTACATCATCAATTTCCTTGAATCATTCACACACACACACACATACCATGGCAAGTCTATATTGATTAAAATCTCCAAAGCATAACACATTACACTCTCCCATGACTCCATCACTCACTATTATAGGGTGAAACTCAAATCTACACAACATTCCTCAAAGTCTAAAAATTCACTCACCAAAAGCCATTATACCACAAACAAAGGGGAAGGTATCCACAAAAGGTCACAAGGGCAAGTTAAGGATACAAAGGGTAAGATTGAGAAAAGTGACAAGAGAAATTAACAAGGAGAGAATTAACTGGAAGAGATGAAGAAGAATCTAGATAGAGTGAGGAGAGCAAGGTACACCATAGACAAGAAAATCATCGATGAGGTTGAAAAACACTTCGATTAGGCTTGTCAATCTTCAATTTTCGGCATACGATACTTATTCTAGCTAACACATGGTCCACTTAAAGACGGTAGATACAAACAATGATGACATCACTCAGCACAAACAACAAACAAGTTAGAACCTAAAAAAAATCAAGTACACTAAAGACTACCATGCCTTAGGTCCTTAAGTCTACCCAATTCTCATTCATAAATTATTGGTCAACTAATTTAAGGTTTGGGTGCACGAATGCGCGTCGGGAGCGTTATAGCTCTGATACCAACTGTGACACCCCGCGATTTCGCAATAAAGTAAACACATAGATTTGCAGCGAAAATACGAGATTTTTAAAAATTTGAAATGCAAAACCGCGAATGTCTGTTTATTATAAAACCAAAACTTATTTAATAAATCATTTATACAAACTGTAACTTAAATAAATACAAGGGATCGTGGATCCCTTGATAACTACACAATTAAGGTAATAAAACTAATATTAACTATAACGCTCGCTATAAGTACAACGCTCGCTAACTCACTCGTCAAAACCCCATGTAACACCAACCTATAACCTATTCATTAATGAAAAATGAATGCCACAGTCGGTGGGGAGTAACTCGGGATTCTCCCAGCTATATCAGATTAAAACATACATAACAAGAGCATATAAACATATATTATCATCATCATATAAACAATTTTCATCATATATATACAAAATCATCATCATATATAAAAAATATCATCATCATATATAAACAATATCATCATCATATATAAAAAATATCATCATATATAAATATCATGCCGGATACAAAGGTAGAATTACATAATAGCTGGATAAGCATGCGAAATAACAACAACATCATCATATGTCAAAGACTCGGGGAAGACTCTCCTTGGCAATCGTATAACCACTAGTGGCTTGCATCTCACCATCCGCAATCATATGTTTGAAAAGGTTAGGGACAAGACACACAATCCAAATCATCAGCATCCAACAATCCGATACACAAACCAACACATCGTCATATGATCAAACATACTCTCACGGTAAATGAAACGCACTAGCATCTGTGTTAAGCAAGACATGACCACCCTAGACTCTAATTCTCTCGGTAGGACGACGATAATATAATACGGTCCTAGTATAAATCTGGCCAGAATCTCGGAGTGCTACGTGTTCCGATTGAACATGTGGTATTACGTTCCACATCCAAGACTCGGTCGACAGAACGGAAGCCGAGTACCCCAAATCTAGCAAGGGCAGCTAATGGAAGAGGCGGGAAGAGAATGAGTATACCTAATCCGGCAAGGGCAGCTAGCGGAAATGTTGTCACATAAACGTCAAGCAAGTACGCTATATGGAAATACACCACCTCGGAAAGATACAACATTTGACGGCTGGGTCGATCAACGCATTGCGTTCGCCTCCCAACAACGTCGTCATATCCCCACTAACATAAACTTGAATGTACCTCTATCGCTCCGCTACAAGTTCTAACAAGTATAAGGGTACAAACGGGAAATGAGAGTTCAATAGCATCCAACCACCAAGACTCAACCGAGTACTCAAGGCATAAATTACTCAAATGAGCTAAACATCCAAAACCATCACTAAACATGTGAATAAGGCATAAAATAAATGTGACAATGATAATAAAAGAGTAAATACATGTTACATAAGCATTGGACCAAGTTTAAGAAACTTAATAAATAAGAAACATAAAGCCCATCTCCAAACATGTTTGGAAATCATCTAAAACAACGGTCAACTTTAAATAGTCATAACTTGAGTTATAGAGATGAAAATAATAAATTCTAAATAGAGGTGATAGCTTATCCTTTTATGGTTCCAACGGTAGGTTACACGCCCTAAACAGAGAAGTAGCGAAGGAGATATGCCAATTGTACGAAAAGGGGCTAGTGCAGGAGAACTGTGGGTCGTCACAGTCACGTCCGTGACATAAATGTCACTCCCGTGATGATGGTGGGCGCTGGTTCTGCCTCCTGTGTCACGCCCGTGATGAAGGTTGAGACAACTCTTTTTTGCTCTAAACTCAACCATGGCTTCCCCAAAATAGATTCACATACAAGTTATGCCAAATTTACATACAAAACCCACATGTAGACTATCACATTCATAGGATTCACCTTAAGGGAGATAACAAATCAAAGCCATTTTCAATATCGGCTAAAGTTCGTCAATAAACATCCTTGTACACGAAATATGAGTATCGTACCACTCAATTAAACCACAACAACACAATTAGTCCATCATTAATAACTTAAATACATGTTTAATCAACAAGAAGGTAATTTATCATCAACACTATCTATTTTCATAAATTGAGACATATAAGATGGAACTTAACAAGTAAACGTATTGTATTCATAGATTCATACTAGTATATACTAAAGAATTCATCTTTAACATGAGAACTACTCTAAAACACATAGAAAAGCACATAAGATGTGATACCGAGTAGCCCATCAAGATTACCTTGATTAGAACTCCAAATTTTCGATTCCCATGCTTACCATCAACCTATACGAATTCCTTGACCCAAACCCTTCAAAATCCACCTTGTACCGACAATTAAAATGCTAAGAAACCCAAACCGAAATTCTGGAAAATCAGTCTTAAAACAACGTTAAAAGTTTCATTCTTTTATTAGGTAGAGAGAAAGAGGATGGTGAGAGGATTCTGAAACATTAAACGGAATTGAATTCCGTTAAGAAACGAAGAAATTATGTCCCTCTTAAGTTTAGATCTAGAAAAATGGGTTTTATAAAAAAGTTAGAGGAATATGATATTTTATGGTATGAATAGGAAGAGGAGGATGAGCAGAGAACATTGATATAAAAATCGACAAGTTTCGTTGATAGACGAATAAATGGCATCCGTCTTAAGTTTATGAAGTTATGGCTAAATTGAAGGGATAAAATTTGCTGAAAAATGAGGGGGAAGAAGAAGTTTTATGCTGGGTTTGTTTTGAGAAGTTCGGTAGTAATATGCCCAATATTTAAGGTGGGTACTACCCACTCGGATTTTCGAGTAGTGTCCGATTATGCGCTCATAACGGACTTAAATGCGACGGTTTCTACCCAACTAAACTAAATTCGATTTAACATATATTTAAGCCTACGAAAACATAAATCATCGATTTAAAATATTTTAACCGAGAAAAGTAAAAGAGAATTTTATAAAATTAACGACTTTATTAAATAGCGTTATTTCATGTGAATAATCTAACCTATGCCTCCCCTTGTCATATTATTCCATACTATTGTTTAACTCAGAAAAATCTGAACTATTACGTCATTTATCTTGTATTGAGCTCGCCTAAATTTGACCTGATATAACCAGTATACTCTAGGTAAGTAGGTTGTGGTTCCCTTCTTTTTATCCCCTAAATCTATGAACTCTTCTCTCATTACTTCTTCCTTCTCCATTCTCATTTACTGCCACGACCACCTCCTCATTCCTCTTTACTGCCACCATCATCACCTCACCAGACCACCTACACTATCTAAATTTTCTGCTAACATTGCGTTTCTTTTCAGTCTCTCCTTTTTTGTTTGGGGGCTGCTCTCGTTCAATGCGGTGATCAACATAGGTCTCAAATGGTTTGCCAAAGGTGAGCAATATTGGAGTTGGTTTTAATTTCTGAGCTTAATTTGGATGGATTTGGTTCGAATTTTTGGGCTTGATTTTGGTAGAAGTTGTGGCTTCGGTTTTGGTACATATTGGAAATTGGTGTTCTTCTCAGTTTGTGGGTTTAGTTTGATTTTGAGTTTAGCAAATATAGGGATTGGCAATAGGAAAATGGTGATGAATTTTGCAAGGGATGCGCAGTGGGCATGTGATGAGGGAGGGGAAGGTGTGAATGGCAGTCAATTACGGGTCAATCCCAGATCATAAGCAGATTGATCTTTTATGTTTGATGAGCAAATAATCAGCCACCATGATATGAAATCTCTTTATCTCATTTTAGTTTAGACAAGACTTTGATTGAAAAGATATGAAATAAACTCAAAAACTACAATATTTTCACCATTTTAACAATTTTCCAATAATCAAAATCTAAGTAAACACTTGAAAAGTTGCAACTTTTCCAAGAATATAGCAAACAGAAAAATAAACTATCTCTTTGTTTAATCAAATTTGTGATTACAAAATCAAGAATTATCTAACCAAAATCTTACCCCATCCACTCTTTTTCAACTAAATGACGCTGATCAAAGATGGTAACAGACTACTAAACGAGATGGTAAATTTGGTAATGGAAGAAGTTAAATTGGGGAGGAAGGAGGGCGATGACTTATTATTTGTTTAATGATCTTTGTTTGTTTTTTACTTTAAAAAAATAAAAAGTGACCTGATCGATAGGTACCCAGTTACCTGGTGCATTGTAAGAAAAATGATAGTGTAGTTTGGATTATTATGCGTTAAAGTATGGTATGGATTAATATAAGAAAAAGGGACATAGTATGGATTATTCTCGTGAATTAACCCTATTAAATACCCATGATTATAAAAGCGGGGGTGTTACAATCACCCCTCCTTTTATAAAGTTTCGTCCTCGAAACTTGAAAGCAGAAAACAAAAGTTAGATGGAAGGACATAAATTGGTTTCTCAAATTTGGCATCCAAAACACTTACAAGGAAATGAAATTTCAAAAACAAGACATTATTTTTCCAAAAATGTTTAAGACAAGTTTTCGAAGGCGCCAATCTCAATCTGGAGAACGAAATAACTCTTGTCGTGCACACAAGAACACTAAGTTTCCAAAGTAAAGACAAAATTAAAATAAAATCATACGTTGATAAGTGTAGTACTAATTATTAGACGTCTCCAGTAACGAGTTCTAGCATCTACACAAACGAAGAATAAAAAATAAGGGTAATATCAATCCATTTTTGCAAAAGAAAAGTATAAAAATTCATTTTTAAGACTTATTTAAATGGATAAATTACAAACTCAGCGTAAAAATTTGGAGATTTTCTTAAAGGGAAAACTCAGGATAACAAGACATTACACGCACATAGAGGCAAATTGAGCATCAAACTCACAATCATGGTAATAAAAGACATACACCACGAGTTAAATAAAATAAATAACTTATCGAAAAGAATAAGAGCGGAATCAAGGACGAAGTCCTAAAAGCCGCAATTAGATAGTGGGTCAACTGGAAGGGGACCGACAGAGGAATAATATACAAAGATATATTTTGTTACCGAAATAAAGCATGACAAGATAGCTTAAAGAGAAATGAACGGCAAAGCTTTCGATCAAAGAGGGAGAAAGCCTAAGAGCAGGGAAATACTAAACACTCCATTCCAATACCAAAATTATCATGGTCAACTTCTCAGGCATTTTTACCAAACCCAAATAATAGCTACATCATTTTAGGGGCTTTATCCATTTAACATTGCAAACTCCGCTAATAAACCAGTACTCGAGATAATGTAATTCATCTTAGTTATACCTTAACTGCTTCCAATCTTTAGATCCCACAAAAGTTTTGACAATCACAAGGCCAAAGCTACTAACCCATATAACTAGTATCGAACTAGCAACAAGTAAGGTCTATCGACAAGGAAAAACCCATAACCAATAATCCACATGAACAGTCCTTTAACATACTCTAACATCCTTAGCCCAATAATTATTACACTCGAAGCCACAAGAAGAAATAAACATATCTAGAACACCATAATTACCACCAACCACAAGATGAATAGGTTCACCATTACATATCTCCGATTCAATTCACTTCCAGGCTCACTATCCCAAACTTACAGAAATTTCTCATTCACAAACCACAAAGTCTCAAGAAAGAACAATTACAAATTCCAAACCATATATATTCCTAAACACATGGCGATAAGACGACTATCCAAACCATTAAGCTTATCTTAGCTCAAAAAGCATCGATGTTCACTTACTAAATATTCGTCAAACGATGGTCAACAATTCTAATTACTGTAAAGCAAAGTCTCTCTTAGAATAAAAAATTTAGAGACATCTAATTCCCAAATGATCTTTAAGACAACTATGATGATAATAAACAAACAAAACTATCATTCAAATAAACTCGAACCTCGAACTAACACCACAACATCAAGCTCGAAAATATAACGCCACCAAGAGAGGATACAATACCAGTATTATGATCCATCCTAGAGCTTAAGTTCTATTTCCCATGATCAAATACAACATGAAATTTACTTATCCAAAGACAGATGTTCTAGATCAAGAATCCCAAAATACATTACATACACTCATTCCCTTAGCCAATAAACGAGATATCAATCCAGTAGATGAAACAAATGAAGCAATAACGAGTCAGGGAACGATAAGGAATATCAAGAGAACACGAGAGTAATCCGACACAAGATTAGAATAGAGGAACGCTGAAAACAACGAGGTCATAAGCAAGAGACAAAGCAGATAATAGACTTATGAAGATATCCGAGTAAGAAAGAAGATATGAGAATGCGATTTTTTCGAAGGTCAATGCTGACAGAAACTTGCAAGAATGGAAATGGAAGCAGATAATGGTACGAGATTAAGAGATATTAAGAGATCATTGCCCACAAAAACTTGCATGAATGGAAATGGAAATAGATCAATGCCGATAAAAACTTGTAAGATATGAGAATGCGATGTTTTTAATGTTAATGTCTCTCAAGTAGTAACTTCATTACCTAAACCCTAATTGCTTTGTTTTTTTGATTTTCTCCTAATACAGTTGTGTTAGCTTCATGTTTTGCTTCGACTTCTCAGTTTTTATCCTAATTAACTTGTGTAAGGTAGTAATCTCATACCTAAATCACACATTAAGCTTCTAGTTTTTTTTTGTTTGCATGTTTCATTTTTCTAAAATTTAATTTGCTGTCATACCATAAAATGGTTACCGTATATTCATTAATCTACTTTACTAGGTACACCAATAAAATATGTAGGTAAATAACTATTGTGAACTCTTATCGTTCTACTTACATGGATTGATTCCTTATTTTCAGTCCACCCCTAATTAGAAGACCTTCTTCTACATTTGTTTTTTTTTTTTTTGTGTTCATCATTCCTTTTTGTAAGGCTTCTTTCTAATCATTTTATACGAGTTAGTGTTAATAATTTAAATTTTACGGCTTATGATCTATATTTGGCATTAGTTACATCTTTATTTGTTATATGTACGTACGAGTAGTCGGTTATTAAGTACGCATCTCCCCATATTATAAATTTCCTTTTAGGTTTTGCTTTAACCATGCCCTTTTAGTATATAGGCTTTAATACTACTTTTTTGTTGCTCAACTATCACTTAAGTATTCATAAAATTACTCTCTCTCTAAGATTTGAATGCAAGATAATAGTGAAGGTCTCTCTCCAGAGACCAATTCGATCGAAACCTCATCCCCTCCATTACCAAAAAAACTCGAAAAGAAAGACGATGCACATTATCAAATAAAGGGTTTTCACTTTGAAGGTTGGAGGAGAATTCTCCACATCAGGAGTGAATTTCTTGTCAATCAGACTTCTATGGTCTCAGATCAAGATCAAGAGGAAAGCCATCTGTCACCTCACATTCAAAAACGTTCCTTGTTTAAGGAAATGGTTCAGGGATTTAGTAATAAGACCCCAGAAATAGATATGTTAACCTTAGAGGATTTCAATGTTGATTTGGAGGACGATTTTTCAATCAACGAGAAGGATGAAGATGACCTATGTCCCAAAATCCGACTTACCAAAGAAGAAAGATTCTCTCTTCGAAAGCCGTGGCGATATGCCCTCATCATTAAGATATTCGATAAGCAAGTCGGATATTTATCGCTAATGAGAAAAATACAGACTAAATAGAATATTATGGGTAAACTTACCCTTACTGACATTGGGTGTTCGTATTTCGTCGCAAGGTTCTCATCTCTACAAGATCACGAACATGTATTCACGGAGGACCCGTCCCTTGGATGATAGAAGACCTCTACTTAACCGTTAGAAAATGGATACTTAATTTCGTCCCTACGGAGGACAAGATCCAGTTACTAACGACATGGTTACGTATTCCGAATCTACCAGTAGAATATTTTTACGAGTCATTTTTTAAAGAGTTGGTTCTAAAATTGGAACTGTCATAAGAGTAGACAAGAACACTACATTACCGGAACTAGGTTAATTTACTACTAGGCTGAGATTGGAAGTCGGAAGATGCTACACATACACAATGTGTATGGAAAATTCCATACAAAACCAATAAAAATGTGACATGTGGCAAACTCAAGTTAACCTCTAGTAGTTAGTTTAGGGTTAGGTTAGTCATTTAACATATGTAAGTTAACTACATCTAGTTAACTATATTAATGGAAAAGATTTGATTTATGGTGCAAAATTTTATATGTTAAAATTTTGGATTTGATTTATTAAAATAAAAAAATAATTAACTAGATTACTCTTTCTAGATTTTATACATCTAAAATTAAATCGAATTTACTCAAAATTAAATCAACAATCGAATTTTTAATTTTTATTTTTAAATAAAATAATTTTAAGTTATTTGATTATGCTATTATTTTAGTTGAACCTTTCTAGTCTTTAAAATAAACTTATTTTGTAATTCATTCGATTTTATTTTATTTTTTAATATTATACTTTCGATTTAATCCACTATAAAAAAAACCCTAGTTAATGTTTGAAATTATAATTAATTTATATTGTATTTAAAAAAAACGACTTTTTTTCATTTTGATAAATTAAACCATAATACAAAAAAATAAAATCTTGCAGTTTTAAAATCCCCTGGTAAAATTTCATAATTTCTTTTTTATAAATACTGTTAGCTTGATTTTTGAAAAGTTGTTTATTTTTTTTTATTTGACCTGCCTTATTTAAGATGATCCGTTTTCAAATTAATATATTGTCTATTTAAAAGATTTTGTTAGATTTATTTAAGCAAGATATTTTGAAAATATTATCTATTGCTTAATAGATATTCCCTCCATCTCATAATAACTTTCGTAGTTTGAATTGCATAGTCTTCAAGACAACACTTTGTCTCGATTATTCTTCATTTGTATTTACTTTTTTTTTCTTTTAAAAATATGTTTTCGAAATAGTTTTTTATGGTGAATATAAATGTTTTTTCTTAAAACGTGTTAGTTTTTCATATTTTAACACTTATTTATGGTCAAAGTTATTAAATTTTGGTCTTAAATATGAGGAGGGAGTATTATATAATAATAATAATAATAATAATAATAATAATAATAATAATAATAATAATAATAATAATAATAATAATAATACTCCTCCACTCCTCCTCCGCCTCCTCCTCCTCCTCTCCTCTTCTGCTCTTCTTCTTCCTCTTCTTCTTCTTATTCTTCTTCTTCTTCTTCTTCTTCTTCTTCTTCTTCTTCTTCTTCTTCTTCTTCTTCTTCTTATTCATTCTTCTTCTTCTTCTTTCCTACCCTTCTCTTTTTCTTCGCTTGGGGAACTGGGCTCGGATGCTGTTGACTTGCTTAAGCGGATCTAGAAATTCTCGGTATCTCATGATGCTGGGGCTCAGGTGGCCACTTATATCTTTACTAGACTTAGTTTTGCTATAGCTAAGGGGGTGGGGGCTCAGATTGTCTCTCGACTCCCCACCAACTTCATGTAAACTTTTCATTCTATTTTAATGAAAGCTGCGCGCATCTATTAAAATAATAATAATAAAAAAAAAATAATAATAATAATAATATCCGACTTGATCGTTTATAATAATAACAATGCCATCTTGTCGTTGTCCATGTTGCTGTGTCGTCGTCGTCTCTATTGCATCGATCATCAGGCTTCCCACCAGCCCTGTGGTGGTCGTGTTGGTGATCAGTGTTGCTGTGGTGGTGTCCATTGCTGTTACGGCAAGTTCGACCAGCGACATAGACTTTTATAACGCCTGTGGTGGTGGGGACCACTGTCGTATGGTAGCTGGCTGGTGGTGCGCGTGGTTTGCCTGGTGGCTGCCCTCGGTGCTTGTGGTGCCTCCTTGCTTGGTGGTTTGCGTCGTTGGACGTAGCATGGTGTTCTGGTTTGTTTTAGTTTTTTTTTTTTAGGGTTTTGGTTGGTTGTGGACTTTCCCAAGCATGGGTCATAGTGGTCTTGGTGGGTTTTTTGTTGCTTTACTTTTCTTGTACGTGCATTTTCATTATGCCCGTTTTAGTACGTTTTCATTGTCCTTTTTCGAGTATTCATGAGTGTCCGGATGGTCGTGGTAAGGGCCTTACTAAGGCCGCCTAGCAAAAGCATTTTCAGGATCGACACTGTCTTGATGGTGCTATGGGTTTGACGCGTAACACTCTTTCTGATAGTCTGTCGGTTTTCTCTAATGCCGAGATTACTTTGAAGCGAATGGGGCTTTGGTTGTGTGGGGAGTGCTTTAAAACCCATACCTTTCGCTCTAGGTGTCGACATGGCCGGGGTGATTTTGTTGCGCCTCCAGATTGTGGTGATGGAATCGTTAGCTTTATTATTCACGGTATCCCTAGACCTCCATCGCCGTCTCACTCGGTTCTTTCGTCTGATGATGGGGTTGAGCCTGTTCAGTGGTCCGTGTCTTAACTTGATCGTTTATTTTCTTTGGGCCTTCGCACCGTGAAATCTATTCCTCCTAAGTGTCGTCTTGGGTTTGCTCAGGCTTTAAAGGGGGTCTTGGATGATGTGGTTGACTCTCCTGGTGACCTCTCCTGTTGGATTCATTTGCTTGTGTTGCCTCTTTGTCTGCTTAAGACCTTCGCTCCTAGGAGTAATCTTGAGTGTAGGACTGCTATTAGGCGACAGCGTCAAGAGGAGAGTATTACCAGGGCTATTCTCGCTTGGGGGGTGCCTGGAGGTGGTTTAGAGCTTTTGCGGGAGTGTTTGGATGAGGTTCTGACCTCGTTTCATGTGGAGGAGGATCTGGATTTGAGTGAGCTGTGTTAGAGTAGGTGTCCTCCACAATAGTGCGCCACATGATAAATCTTATTAAGGAATATAATTGGGATATCTATTGACTATATATATGATTAGTCAGTTGATTAACGTAAATCAAGAACGGTTGGCTGACTAGAGTTTGACGTTATTGTCGTTTGACGGCGGTGATCAACTGATCCCTTTCGG
The DNA here is from genome assembly GCA_022085475.1 of Heliosperma pusillum. Taxonomy (NCBI): domain Eukaryota; kingdom Viridiplantae; phylum Streptophyta; class Magnoliopsida; order Caryophyllales; family Caryophyllaceae; genus Heliosperma; species Heliosperma pusillum. The sequence goes on along the minus strand of JAIUZE010002525.1, from coordinate 3,029 downwards.
TCACACCTAAAGGATGAAATCCAAATAGTAACTAATTATTTGTATACGATAAACAGTTAATTAGTACATTACATATATTTCGATATTACGAGAGTTAATTGTTAGAAATTGAGTTAAGAACTCAAATTCGATTAAACTTATTTTTCAATTCTGCGATAATTGACTAATAAATTTAAATCTTATTTTAATAGATTAAATAAGATTTAACTTAGTAATTAATCGTTAAATTACTAAATTAGTTGAGGTTTTGAGATAGAGGTAATTAGTTAATTATATTTACAAAGGAGTTGTAAAATAAATTAACCAAGCATTGTGGGACCCATTATATATTGATATAATGGTAAAATATTACTTAAAATGTTAAGTACATATTATTTATTTAATTGAGTCATATAATTGTTATATGATCAAATTAACACTTAATTATACAAGATAATTAACCATATGATCAATAAGTATTTGTGAGACAAATATCAAAAATCAAAATGGACCAAACTAGGCCATTGTGGCTGGTTAGATTGTAGTTACATGGTGATGATTGTTGTTCTTGTTAACACTCTTTAGTTACCAATTGAAAGTGACATAACAAGTAGGATACAATCATCACTTATACTACAACACTCCACCCTAATGCATGTGATTAAAATAAGCAAAATGAGAGCCTTGTGATGCTCATATGGACCGGCCATATTGCCTATAAAAGGGCAATATGGTTGATCATTTTATTTGTTCATTTCATGCTTGTTTTCCTTACTTCTCTCAAAACTCATCTTCTCTCTAAAAAACTCTCAAATACTAATATTTACTAAGTATTACTAGTGTAGTAATATAATCATAATATTAGTAGTATAATATCTATCTTATTATCTAGTTAATAATAAGGGTAGATTATTTGGGTTCATCTTGGTGCAACTTGAAGGAGGTCTTCTAGTTTGGAGATTTCTTGTTCCTCCATATTATTAGCTCAAGAACAACAAGAAGGTGTTCTTGTTGTGCCCATATTATTTCCATATCAATGTGAGGAAATTTCTTCTTTTATATAAATGTCTTTATATTTGCACGCATGTTACATAGATCATTAAATACTAAATTAACAAGTAATTTAGCAACTAATTAGAGGAGTCTAATTAAGGTTATGGACCTTTCAGTGTCGGGTATCAGAGTAGCTTGTAGCCCGCATGTTCATTTTGGACATTTTTATTAAAGTTAGAAGATAACAGTAATAAATCAAAGAGTTGATGTTTTAAAATAGATTTAGGACAAAATGTTTGGTGCATGGATACTAATGACCGCAAAATGTTGTGGTCAAAGTTCGTGATTTTAGGGATTAATTTACTATTTATTTTGAATTTTGGCGTTTAAACCGAGTTAACATGCATTTTATGAGTTAAAAGTTAACTAAAAATAGTTGCATGTTGATTCTGGCCATGAAATTTTAATATGATCTCACATGCATATCTTACATATTTTATGTAAAATTTCGTGACTTTTACTATTGTATTGCATGTTTATTAATTTTTATACGATAAAAGTCGATAATATGAGATTATAATGTTCATAAAATTGAAACGTCCATTTCTGGTCTTGAAAACTTTTTTTACATTTTAAATTCTGATTTTGATACTCTTGGTGAAATTTCATAATTTTTTTCACTGTTTTACTATATCTAATGTTTTTATTTGATAAAACCATTAAATACAAAGTTATTTGTTAATAAAATTAATTTAAATTTTTTGAGCAAATGTTTTTTATTTTTATAGTTCCTGGAATTTTTCCAGAATGTACAAAATTTTTGGTTTCAAATTTTATGATGTTTATATTTTATTTTGGTTTTATTTCATAATTGTTATGATTAAACCATAATATTTAGCAAATGAAATCAAATCGATCTAATTAATGACCAACAAAAATTAGTAGTGTCTAATTTTGAGTTCTAAATCAGTTTAGTTAATTAGTTTGAATTTAAATGAGATTTAAAAGTTGATAGTGATTTTTAATGGTTAAAAATCAATAAATCCCGGAAAAATCGAGCTACAATAAGCATGAATTGAACTTAGGACGATTTTGGCATGAATTTTGCAGCAATTTATTTTATTTATGTTTGAATGAATGAATGTCATTTATTTAATAATTTATGCAAAGTTTGTACCTAGTATGGCCTAGTTTTTTTCATCGTTATTACCCGTAATGTAAGGGAATAACGGTTTGGTTGTGATTTTATTGCGATCTCGTATCGCCGGTTTGTATAATTTTAATAATTTCATTTCATAGAATAAATGTATAATAGGAATTTGTATATTTGTATATTTGTAATTATTTTTTATGAAGACCGGTGACTCCCTCAAGACGGTGCCATTTTGGAAGGTGTTCCAAGTGAAGAGGCACGGGACCAAGGAGTTGGTTTCCGAATTTGTAACTATCTAGTTAATTTGATTAGCTAGGTGGCCATACTAGGATTTTATTATTGCTTGGTTGCTTGCTTATTTCCGCTCATGCCAAAATCGTCACACATGCATTTTATTTACCGTTATTGTCAATTCAACGTTATTCACAATTCACCGACTTAGTTCACTTATAGGGAATTAATAACTAAATTGACAAGATCTCTCACATATTTAAAAATTGAGATTAGCCTTACCCATTAATAACACCTATGAATCCCGTGTTCATTAGGGCTACCACGCTCGTGGGTCCCTTTTTACCTCGGGTAAGTAGGGTGATACGATCACAAGCTAAAATTGGATTGGACTCAACGAGATAAGCGTTATATTGGGACTAGGAGATGGATTTAGTTGAAATCCGTCAACCAAGAGTTCTAAAGGTAGAATTAGTCAAGTAATGACTTACCATTTCTAGATAAAAGTAGCATGCGATGACTATTTTTATTTTAAAATGGGTCTTGGAATCATTTATATAATTTAGTGAGAGGTCATTATATGAATGCTAAACGTGTTAAAATGTTTTTCAAGTAAATTAACAATGAATGTTTATATATTTCTTTTTGTTGTAGTTACCATATTCGCATAATG